>CACRXP010000946.1:0-55564 GCA_902702965.1 Spirometra erinaceieuropaei | reverse complement strand
TATTCAGAAGGCTTTGAGAGCATTAAGCGACTCACCGTCTCTTACCAAAGCTTTCGCATACACTTGAAGAAGGTATAAGTCACACTTAACTCTCGCCTTTGGAATTGTTGCCGTTGATTCGGGTACTCATTTTATAACTACATTTTGGTTGCGACTGAATCTAGCGCTCGTTGTTGTCGCACATATTTTGAGTGAATGAGCGTTCTTTTCCAGTTTACTTATTTCCCAGGCTCCGGATGAACTGGCTATTGGGCTAGCGAAACCGAGATCCGTGTACGATTCATTTATCTTCGTGTTAATAACCCTTCCTTCTGTGTTTCCGCGTAGTTCGTCGAAAAAACTTACTTCGGTTTCTTTCGAAGCCTACTCTTGAATATTCGGTCCACAAGGTGTTCCGATATCTTTATTGTTCAACATAGTTCGGAGCCTCCAGCGGTCCTTCGTAGACCTCCTGGTTGTCCTCCTCAGCTGGTCTGCGTGTACGTAAGCGACCTTCGTTTTTTGGACCGTACAGTGGTGCGTGTGGTTTTCCTGGGACGGTGCTTTTTTCTCTGAGTTCGCATTGGCTGGTCTTTTTCACGCCTAAGAGACTAGCATTCAACTGTGTCTAATTCCCTGGAGGAACCATCGTCAGTTTCAGCGTTTGATATGGCTAAAGGAGCCGTGGTTGCATATGCTTTTTTCGGATTCTGGATTGTGGAATTCGCCGGCATCTTCTCTTCACGTAAGTGGTGAGTAACCTTCTTTAACTTTTCTACCTCCATTTTTAGAAATTTTAACTCTCCCTCCAATTTTGAAAATTTACGGATGAGTCCGAAACATGCTGTACAGATTTCCTCGCCGTATGTGACATCCCCAACGTCACTAGAATTTTTGCTCTTTTTACGGGCATTGCTCTGACAGCAGAACGTGCAATACTGCAGTCATTAATATCATGCTCGGGTTCGACTCCTGCCTGGGCAAGCATTCTACATCGTGCCTTGAGGGCATTTCTCTGAATAACATTACTGAGTTTACAAGTTTCAAATGGTTTTCTTAAAGTTATGAAACGAATTTTCAACTGAATCAAAGATATGAGGATAACGACTCAGCCTTTCGTAGGTTTTGGAATTTACAGTGCTGTTGTGGAGAGGCGACTGGACGAAAACAGGTTATCTCGCACAGGTCCTGGTGTAAGTTTCCAAGGATGGATCGGTCGCAAAGACGAATCGGATCCTTAATATCCACGAGCCTTGAGGACGTCCAGTAGATAGAAATCCCGATAAAAATGAAATCCCCCGAGGCCGAAAATGTCAAACCAACTTCGAAACGCGCGATCCTGATAGAAATCCATAGACAGAGGGAAGGTGCCATTAGAAAAGAAGTAAATCTTATACACTATCGTTTCTGATCGAAGAGTGGACTAATTGAGACAAGTTTGAAAAGTAAATGGTGTTTAGAAGCTTCTGGAATTTAGGAGAGGAAGTATATGTGTGCTAGTCAATTTCCGGCAAAATAAAATCGTCATGTGATTAAAGGAACCCTCCAATTTTTGCGGGGTTTCGGTCTATAGCATGCATTACGTTGAATAAATCAACTGGCATATGTTAATTACCTCGGTAGCCTATGGTCGAATGGCGTGAATGCACACAGGAGCGGAAAATTTTGAAAATGCATTATTTCGTTTGTATCATTAGGATTTTTAGTTGCGCACATTTGCATTAAACGTTTCAGAGGATCAGCTGGCAAGCATACGTATTCTTCCGGTCAATTCCTGTTGAGACAGTACATTTGTATAGGAATGGGGTAAAAACTAAAATGTGTGAATAATAACACAAGGAGATTACGGGTAGTATTTCCTTATACCTCGCGCTTTGAGTGTTTTTGGCTACATGAACCTGCCCTTACTCGTTATCGACCGGTCCCCTCTTTGCCGCATTGTCGTTATCGAAAGTATATATTATAAGGGCAGCTGAGACTTTGGACACTTAAAAAGAGACAACGAGAAATTTGGAGTCTCCGAGTACCTTCGAAAATTTACGCGTA
This sequence comes from Spirometra erinaceieuropaei, assembly GCA_902702965.1. Taxonomy (NCBI): domain Eukaryota; kingdom Metazoa; phylum Platyhelminthes; class Cestoda; order Diphyllobothriidea; family Diphyllobothriidae; genus Spirometra; species Spirometra erinaceieuropaei. The sequence goes on along the minus strand of CACRXP010000946.1, from coordinate 53,539 downwards.
GACAGAAAATGCACACCATCGATGGCAATACCCACCTTAACTCAAAACCCTTCTACAAGCCAGTGGTTAATACTTAGTTTACACTTCGTTTAGCGCAAGAAGCAAAAGACAACTAGATTCACTTTGGTAGAAAAATGGATTGTCCAGCTCGGGAGACGTTTGCGTTTATAGAAGTCTGTTTAAACTGAGAAAGTGAAGCTGCTCATTGAAAAAACTTTATCTTGTTTCTGGCATCTAAAAAAGGTTGGTTAACTCTCAATTTGCAAGACCTTTAATGTAAGAAATTGACAAGAGGTTGGAATGACCGACCAAGCTAGTCGCCTTCCACTGTCAGATTCTTTCGCAGTCTGCGCATTTTGGCAGTTACTTCTGGGAATTGACGGCAGCTGACTCTACGCGTCGTCATCATTGTGGCGGATGTTTGTAAATCAGCCCTCTCCTCCACTAATTTCGTCGTGAGACCGTATTATCCAGTCATTTAAATATTCGACATCGAACTCTTTGAAAATACGAGGACCAAGAGAGCTGTTCAAAACTTCAGAAACGGGGAAAGTCTAGTTTGATAAGACATTTCGGTTTCTTAAGCTATCAACTCAGAGGCCACGGTTGCAATACCAAATTTTGTTTAAACTAACCAGCTAAATCCTACAAAGGGCAGAACGTTTTTTGAGCGTATCGGTATTTTCGCCAGAAAAATGGCGGGACTTGGTATGGCATCGGAAGTTGTAAGCAAGTGACAGTTTTTGAATCATTTTCATTTAGCACCACATACTTGAAGTACCTGAAATCGGAAAGTTAAACGTATACGTGCAGGTGAGTTCTTAAATAGTGTTAGTCTTTGTATACAAACGGTAAATTTTATTTTTGATAACGAGTAGAATGCATTTGCGTTCGTTCACATGTAAATGCACGCGACGCACTGCAACACACGGAGCAAAATTCTTTCAGTTTTTACTCTTCTAATTCGTGGACATCTACTCGGATTGGTCTTGCGGAAACTGCCTTGCAGCCCCGCGGCTGCACTGCGTCCAGCGTACCTTCAAGGGATTCTAGACTTTCAGAATTTAAATGTCTGTCTATTTTCGATTTGTTCTGTACTTTTAAATTTACGTTATCCAAATAATTTGTTAAACTGATCGCTAACTTTTACGAGTCTCTATCTTCTATAGGACATAATCATGGAATTTGTAAATCAATTTGGACGTAACCGCTATATATTAGAGAAATACAGAGCGCTGACATTTAACTTCGACAAAAAACGCTTTCAGACGTGCAGAAATAAAACGGTCTGCAGAAACGACGGTGTATGGGCTAATTATATTTAACAGGCAAACGACAAATAGATATATGTGACCGAACACCTTATTAACAAGGCCACCCTAACATGCAAGTACTTTAGCATAGTGCTTTTTCTTATCTGCTAGAAAAATTCGGTCAGAATACATCAAAGTTTCATACTCATAGCATCGTAGATACGAATATTCAAATGCGTTCAAACACCATATTCATGGTTTTAACTGAATGGTTAATCCTATTACGTTTGCATTTAATTAATAAATATCTTCTGATTATGTCGCGATTTAACGTCTAATCTTTCACCACAGGGGAATCTTGTCTCGCATTCTGTCGCATTCCTTACAGTCCATGATCTCGGTTGCAATCGTGAGTTAATATTTTCTGGAGGATCAAGCTTTATTTATGCCTCTTCCACACGTACCAGATTGTCATCTTTTGCACACAACCTCTGCTCACATGATGAGCTGTTATTCACTCTATCCTGCACTGCCTGCAAATATTTTATATACCACCTAAAAATATAAATTATCTCACGCTCCATATAAAAGCATCTGCATTGGCAGGAATGTTTCTGAGCTTTATGGTGTTCGAATTGTAGTTTTACACGAGTGGAATCCTATAATGGTCAGATCACTTTACAATGCAAACAAAGCAGATAGCGCCTGCGCATTGTGCGTTAATTTTTCGAAGGCTATATTAACACTCGTGAGCAACACCTGTTCCTCATAAGACAGCAGATTATTTTAAATTGACCTCATGCAAACTATTTCTAGGAAAGGTCCCAAAAACGACAGACAATCGATATTAAGGCCCGTATATGTTTCGATGATGCCAAACTATTACCTCTTTGCTGTGCAACAAAGCTAACAACAAGGTTTTTGATGCCCAAGGCATTTTAATGATTTTTATTAGTAACAGGCCATATACGACTATTCAAGGAAGTTAATAATCTATTAAGCATGTACTGTTTTTGAAACGTATCACTGCGAAAGCCGTCATTACCTTTTCTTAAGCAAACAACAGGTCTTTGAGTAGGAAGTGTCCCCCAGTAAAACTGGCACGGACCTAATATGTCTCTAAATCCAAAAAATCAAGCACACATTGGATCTCCTTAAATCTATGCTTTAAAATGGTGGAATCGATCGGAATGTTAGCAATCCCATTGTCAACACGTTTTAGTTATTAGTATGAGTCACTTGCGACATAGAATAATATTAAAGGGAACAAAATGCTCCACTTCCCCTGTGGACTAAAGTTACTAACGGGAACAAAAGAATGTGCAAAAACTAATAGAAAAGATCAGACAAAATTGCCTGGTCCATTTGATATACTCAAAACTATTGTTTTAGCTTGATTGCCCAATAAACTAGGTATAAACTTTAGAAAGTTGATAATTTTCATTGGCTCATATCCGTCGATACTCCATATTTTCCACCAAAATTATTCACCTAGCTGCTTCGAAGTCCACTTTTCAAGGTATATCCGGTTCTAAAGAAATAATTACAGTCAAGAAGTCATTCGTCATTCCCCAAGTCACCTCTTAAATTGTTACCATTTTCATAAAGCATGAAGCACAGTAGATGTACTGTCTGTACCGTACTGATGTTAACCAAAATTCTGAAATGCGTCTTCAATTCCAAAATGATTACTTTAGTGGAGTTGTAATATTGATCATTATGTGGCATTATATCAAGGCCTTCCAGTTGTGTCACGATGCCGGATTTCGAATGACCTTCAAATCAGTCGCCTGCATAACTTTTATTCCGTAAAAAGGGCTACTTATTAGTATAAATTTTACTCAACGATTTTTGGCACTCTTATATTTTATTGAAAACATACATGAAAAAATCCTTTCTTTTATTCATTTGGTAACAAATCGCGTTTGCTTCCAAATTTATACTTGGAGAAAGAGTGTCCCTTGGTTTTAAAAAAATTTCTTACTATGACACTTCTCAAGACCTTGAAATTTCCATTCGTACAGCAGCACATTATCACATTTATCAATCCTGCCTGTAAAATGGACAATGTGGTCTATATCCACTTTCCAATTTATATGTTCGTTTTATAATGACACATATAAATGTACGAGTTGTTTGCTCGAAAAGAATGAAGCTTGTAGTTCGAAATTTCTGAGCGCACGTTGAAAGCCCAGCCAGGTTTAAAATTATTCGGAAATCAGTTAAGTTATGCAAAACCGAAAAACACTCTCTCTTCAAGCATAAAATTTCAAGAAAACGTAATCCGCTAAAAAATAAGCTAAAAGGAATATTTTTGTGAATATTTTCTACATAATATATTTGGATTTTTAAGGGTATCAAAAATCAATAGTAGAAATTCGTGCTGACTAGGCAGCCACTTTTTGCATGGTATATTTTTCGCAAATGGTCGATAAAAAGCTTATTTGAAGGCCAAAATCCCTGATAAAGTAATCCTTTGGAGTTGAAAACACATCACATATTCCCAGTCAACGTTTGATGTGATAGCATATTACATTAATTTATAATCCAAATAAGTCATATTCGGTATACTTATGCTAAAGGTGCTTTCCATGAAGAAAAGCACTTTAACTTAGCAGCATGATTTATGCTGGAACGGCCATTAGCCCGACAAATTAGTACCCTTTTATAGACGTCAGGAGTAATCATGATTGCTAAAGCAATGCATAAAAATACAGGCAATTTATTGCATGCATAGATTTGCCTTTAATTCCTGTCTGTGTTTATTGCAAACTGAAAAGACAGGTAGCTGTTAAAATAATGGGCTGAACTTCCGTCCTAGAAATAAACATAATTTGCGGAATGGTGATATATCCAGATTTCGTCATCGATCGGCCGTGGTTTCTCACAGCAATTTGGTGCCTTTAATTATCCCCAATCCACTCATAAAATTCCACTCAGGTAAAGCAAGAACATAATTATAACGTGGGAGCGGGCCACAAACAGAACCTGCAGGTATTTTCAGTAGAAACCCTAATCATTGAAAAAATAAAAAGCTTACAATAGGAGACAAAGAAAATGAATTTACTAGCAGATTTATTGGTCAACCACACTATATCAGTGGGACTTAACTTACAATACACAAATTATAGCCAATACACAAGTCGCTGCCCGGCTGTGATGCTAAAAGTTTATTTTGGTACATTACTTTTAAATTCGTTCTTTCGATTTTGCAAAAGGAAAAGGAACCCTTTATGCGTAAGGAAGGCCGTCAATCGCCCTGAAATTACTATAAGATCGAGGTTCCAATCATCATTTAGAATCCTCATCTGTCGGGTGAATCGCGGGTAGAAATCTTAAGATCGGTTGCAAATGAATATTCAGCATCCTTAACACAAACTACGACGTAAACCCTAAAGGCATCACCTGCGCAGAGCTTTGTTTTTAAAATCTATCTTCCTATTCTGATGGGATCCAAGCCGTCCTCTCGTTTGTATGAAAACCCGGTGCGCCATCCATGTGCCAGATCGTGTGCGGAACGCTTTAACGGGGCGTTTAGCATTGCCAGTCACTGCGTCCAGCCCCGCCTCCGGTCCCCCTGACTCTTGCACTCTCACCCAAATCTTTGTTGGATGATAGAGTGTACATATGCGACATACGTCTGTTACCTTTATGAGCTAGTTCACGCACGCGTCGTCGCTCTGCGCCGACCTTGTTGGGTTTCACCTGATAAACGGTGTAATTTTTAACGGTCCAGCTGTCATAGCCTTTCAGCTGTTAGTTGACTGCGTGTATGATAAGAAAACTCACGCAACAAATATTGGAACCGTAGTTTGCGGCCAACCTAGTTAACTCTTGAAAGCATCAGTGTCTTTCGGGTGTCACTGCTAAAACGATAACGCTCCTAATTTAGAAAACAGACAAAATATATCTGTTGAAGTAGACTCAAGATTTTTTCCCATAAATATATTCATTACCATTCATCCAATATGTCCAAGTAAAAGTCTGCCATTTCAAAACAAATAAAGCGCCGTACTGCCGAACATCACTGGAAATTGAAAACTCGGCTAGCCTCTGCGTACACTAGGTAAGCTAGAATGCTTTCTTAAACACATTTTACTGAGAGCATATTAGTAGGCCTTCTCTAATGTAAAGTTGTACTTTTTGAGTTATTTTCGACTTAGTGGCGGCATAATCTTACCGAAAGATACAACTTCACGATAACCGCAACAAGGCCTTCTATTCAGGAAAAGGCTATGGATTAATTTTCGCTAAGCGATAACTTGCACGATTTTGGTGTATATATCTTGGTTAAAGGAGCCGATGTCTCTGCGAAGAACTGGATGACAGACGAAAAATGGACCTTCTGATGTGACTTGACTCGTTACCGAGGTGACTTTATGCGGTTGTTTTGGAATTCAATAGGTTACCCGGGAGATATGGTTAGCGGTACTAGACAGTGCTGGGTACACTTTTAAAGTGGAATTCGGATCGGTATTAGTTAGCTGCGTTAACATTCTCTCTCAAACTCTCTTGAAACCATTTGACAAATGCAAGACATAGAAACAACTGAAGAAACTTGCTTGCATAAATTGCCATAATATGGCTGCTAGAGGAGCTTGCAATTTTTTAAAAAAGTTATTATGTGAGTTCCTGTGAAAGTTATGGCGAAGTATGGAGAATAATTATAAAAGGAGTTTGCCTTCAGTGCTGTTCTTCTTTTTGCGGATGTTATTTTGCTCCTCTGTGTTGCTCGAAATCAATTGTTTAGAATGCCCTGTCAATGGAAGGTTTCTGCAAGATGATTGTTTCTTAGGAAGTATTTACGGACCTTAGTATTCAAGCCTAGATGTCCAAATCTCAAAAAACATTCTTCTTATTTGGACGCACAATATTGGGAAAGTTCCCGTTGTTGTTTTCCTTCTGAAGGGCCTTTCTGGATTGAAACGTCACGTCTCTCCGTTAATACAGGCCTCAGAATATAAAAAGAATATTACGCTGTGCATCACGAAGCTTGAAATACGATGCGTTTTATTATTCTACTGCATGTAGCCTGAGCTAATACGTACAGTAGGTGGGCTAACTCATGAAATGTCAACCGAAATTCCGAAATGCGGTTTCGTTTCGAAAAGACTAATTTAGTGGGATTGTTAAATTAATCGTCATGCAGCATAATTTCACATTAATTCAGTTATCTCAGGATGAAGTCTTTCGAAAGAATTTCCTTTCGGCTACACGCAGGAACTACACTCTGTAAAAAATGACTATTTATGTAGCATGCATTCCTCTCATTGAATTTCGATGCTCTTCAAAAGCAAGTTATATTTCATGCAAAACATGCATAAAAATATCCATTCTTTTAATCATTCAGTGGAAAATGACGTCTTCTTCTAATTTTGTATTGGAAAGAAGGGCAGCATTCGGTTTCAAAACAGTTTAACAATTCCCGAAGAACTCTGAAATCAACCTGCCGTTACGCTTGCATTCAGGGTTTCCGAACTACAAGTCGTATATTTTCCGCGTATGGAAAACCGTAAATTTCTCTGCGGCATTAAGAGGAAACCTTATGGGGTACATTAAAGTTAGCAGTGGATTTGAGCCATATTGTTGACGTTACAAGCCACATTGGTGACGTTTTATGAACGGGTATTTCACGGTATTAAGAAATCTCACAATTAGAAAATCTTTAAAACCAAATTTCACCCTTCATTTGAACGAAGACGTATTTTTTTACTAAATGAGCAAAAGTGAATATTTTAATGCATGTTTTCCAAGAAATATAACTGGATTTTTAAGAGCACCGAAAATCAATCAGAAAACTGCATGCTACTTAAGTAGTCATTTTTTACAGAGTGTATTTTCCGCGTACAGCCGAAAAGAAGTTCTTTCGAAAGCAGGCAATATGAGGTAATCGAATCATTATAGAACTATGCTACATGACGAATAATTTTACAACTCTACTTAATTAATCTTTTCGAAAGGAAAACGCATTTCAGAATTTGGGTTGGCATTTCATGAATTAGCCCACCTATTGTACGTTACAAAAAAAGTATTCTTAACATGCTTCGCGAAAAATTACTTTTTACAAGTGTTTTTACTAACTCCCTCTATTGACGACGACTGGAGCATTTGTTTAAATTGGAGAACGACCCCCTTCACGAGCGTAATATTTTTTAAATGTCCCGCATATGGCGCAAGTTTTGCTTACCATAACTTTGAAGGATCTGTGGAGAATAAATTCAAATGATCTGACTCCATGAGCGCTGTAATCACGCTATTCATGTTAGGTTTGCAGTGCCGCACTTTTTTGCTACAGAACAGCCACTCCATTTTTCAAAACATTAACGGAGGAACAGGCTGGAACTGTCCCCTGTTAACATAAACATAAGCATTAGTTTCACCATACGTCCATCACTCGCCCCGTATGCTGATGAGATCTATTTAAATTAAAAGTTTGGGTGCAGATATTACAACCTGATTAACAGGTCATGCACCACGCTCTGCCATGAAATGTGCTCACGATTTCTGAGATTTGACCATAATGGCGATTATTCTTGCGACCCCGTTGTTAGACTTGACTACTGAAGTAATCCCACTCTGTAGCGTCATCCTACAAAACACTGATGTATGATCGTGAACTTAACGAAATATGCTACCTACATACGTCGGAATTACCAAAGTTGAAACGCGAACGCTGACAAACAAGCTCTTTTATTATACTGACTAACAAGCAGGTATGCAATTAGTGCTAAAATTTTGCGGAGTTATTTCCGCAACGATATTATTTTGGAAAAGACTTAGATATATACATATCTCCACTAAACCCTTTTGCATTCTTTCTGAACATTGTCCTAGTGATTCTCAATTTTAAAATAAATAAGGCCAGTCTTGAAAATAAGCCACTTTTTCTGGCCTTTAGACGCGGTTTTTCTAAAATAACGTCGTTTCGGCGATTGTGTCTAGTGTTTGCTTTAAGAAAGTGCTTACAGATACGCGTGGTCGTTGACTCATAATCATACTGTGACTTGAGAAGAGACACACGTCTCATTTTTTAATTGCTGCCTATCACAACTGTCTTTTTACCAATTAATCGATAAGTCTGTCTCAGTAATGCTGAACCTTTTTTAATGTCCCATGTGTGGAGACATAGGAATTTTTGCAGCGGCGCTTAAAAACTAAGTTTTCAGCCGATGAGAAGCAGAACGTGAAAACCAATAAGTTTTACATGGGACTTTCTAAAATAGGTAACTTCATTCCATAGAAAATTCTATCATAAGCACTGCACGCTGCTCTTCTTCGGCAAGCAAAAGAGCCCTGGTCTTCGACCGAGAGTTTTTGCCTGTAGGTTCGCAAGCCATCGCTACGTTATGCCCAAACTTCTCCAACCAGCCAAACAAGGGATTGGTCAGTTTCACTGCCGCATGCCTAGGCTCGGTCTTTGCGCGCATACTTGTTGCATAGCTGCCGTTGATAACATATGACTGTCCATATAATCAAAAAGTCATTTTATCGGACTTCTGGACAAAGATTGAATTTCGAAATTAAATGGCTGACCACGAAAAGAGGACTGCTTTGCCGGCAATACAAGATTATGCATATATATCGGGGAATATAGCAGTTACAAAACTGCGTAGTTAAGGCACGCAAGGGCGGTTGTCATTTTGCCGGGTTATAAAAAGAACGTCAAAAACGGCCATGCGATGCTGACTTCTGTTAATGCTCTCGCACATGAACATATTTCGGACAAAATGGACCCCGTGTTGCAGAAGTGTGAGCGACTAATCGCCAGTCTGGGGCCAGGCGAATACCGTAAGGACAAAAATGACAAAATAATTGGTTCGAATGTATTTCGCCCATTTGGTGGAAAAAGGAGACGTATTAATGTTTGTCGCATCGTCTTGAAAATGCGAAGGAACGTAGAATAACTTCCAGAAGGACTCTGTAACTGGTCCCGCTGTTCTTTCTGGCAATACAAAGCGCAGATAGTTTAAGTATGATCAAATTTATTTTCCTTACTGGTTTGAACGTCTCAGACTTTCTGCGTTCGTTTGAAATCTGCTCAATTGTGCTAAGATTGAACGACATTAAACCGCAAGAATAAATAATCATTAGGACTATATGAGCGGAAAGTCATTGTGTCGCAACAGACGCAAAAGCAAACTGTTTTGACGTTGGAGACTGAATATGACCCCTAAATTCGCACTTTTTCGGCTCCTGCGTTTAAACTGCTTAACGGATGGATGGCGGTTACTATGCGGTACAACCAAGAAAGCACTGATCACAATGTCTTTATATATTTTTTAATATAAAGAGTTACCTTAGTTTAGTTGCGAAAGTGATAAATAGAGTTCATCATCCGAGGGAAGACAACGCACGGCAACATGGCTACCAAGCAGGTCCCCGGCCATCCATACAATTCATATTCTTAAAAATTTGCTATTGCTTACTTCGTCATCATTTTATTATTTATAGCATATATCTTTAAAAAACACTTTCCATTAAACATGTGTGGAATATGCTTTCTGATAGTCATTTTATATGAAGTTGGGGTATTTCATACTGTGTACTGGGAAAAATCGAGAGTTCAAATCTCCGAAAGTTCGTAGTTGTGGACCTTTTGAAGATGTTTACGCAGTTTTTCGTGCAGCTCACTATTTCTTAGCCTTTAGATCAGCGCTGACAGAGTATGGAGCCTGATCTTTACTCGGATCTTTTTAAACGACGAGGAAAGCATCTAGCAAATGGTTTCGAAATCTTAAAGAAAGATTAAGCAAGGAGATTGGATTAAAACCCGCAGTAGCACGAGTTAAAGTAGGCTTATGTTGCACAGCAAGCCTACACATCCGTAAACAGGTATTTGGTCGTCATACACTTTTGTTACCGAAATCATGGGGAAAATTATTCAGTTAGTGCCATCGTTCATTTCCTTTCCTTTATTCGAAAGAAAAGAACAGCTAAGTTAAAAATGATCCGTCAGTATTTTAAAGGCACCCTTGTTCTCACCACGTGTTGGGGAAGTTTTCGTTTTATCTGACTTACGGAGATAACCCTCGTTTCTGGTAGCAAGTTTGCGCACACAGCCAAAACTCACCATATTGAAGGCAAGCCAAAATGCACGGGTTTTTGGTCTGCGCATGCCGAGTATAGAACGTATGTTGCAGACTGTACAGATGCTTTTTCTGCGAAAGTCGAAGGAAGTAGGGGTAGGCTCATACGGCATCCTGTCTGTGGCATTTTTCTGACCAAGTGCTTTCATGGGTTTAGTCAAACTGACTTACCGGCGTAACGAATGTGCGAACAGCACAGAATTCAGCTTAACTTACAATCCCCATTTGCACTCGAGTTTCCTCTTGCTACCTGGAAAAACGCCAACGATCCAAGAAAGATGATGTACCACGCACAGTCGGTAACCGGACGCTTATTCGTTAACTCTTTCAAAATCTAAGATGACAGGGTCACAGACTGTCTGCAAACCCCAGTGAAAACTGATCAAAAGGCCGACAGCATGCTCTGTGAGTGCCTATGTTAAGAAAGATTACGGTGCTCGTGTTTTGCTAGAAAATATTCTGGTTTTCTCTGTGTTAGCTAATTTTCTTTTGAGTGTCATCCGAACCTGCATATATAGTTCTTAGTTACTCACAATATAACTAGTTGTTAATTACTACAAGACAGTGTTAGCGTGATGACCTAACGCCTTGGATATTACCTGTTATCAGTCCAGGGGAAGAGTATGGTTTTGTTTTTGACACAGGAGATTAACTGTCCAGGAGCTAAACAGCGTTTCTCAGGGCGAATCCGACTGAGGTCTAATTTTTCAATATAATCATCAGGGAGAAGAGTAAATCTATCGTTATTTACATAACCCTACCTGTCTGCACAGCTATTCCACCAAAAATACTAGATATTAGCTCACATATGCATATCGGTATTCGAACCGAACCTAGGGGAATTGGCGCTGAAGGATTTACTCCAAGAAAATCGAAGAGCTTGGTGCTCAAGTCTGAAGTCCAATGAGATTAGGACAAGTTTGAGACTCTAAACGTTGGAGGCAGCTAGAACAGCACTGACGACGTCGTATGCACAAAAGCGGTCGACGGATGAGGTATCACAGTTACTCGTGGGTATTTTTACTGAAGCGTTTCAAAAAACATTAGTTTACTGCCATCTGGCATGTTAGCCATGCTCAGAATATTCAGGCACCCCAAACTTTAGCAACACGTGAGTGAATTTACGAGCCAAATCCCTATAGAGTGCTGCCCTAATTTTCTGATAGGCCTTTTCGTTTTCACTATCATTTTTAAATTACTACCTCCCACTGAGCACTATGACTTATTGCAAAAGACAAATGCACATTGCGAAGACGTACTTATCCTTTGCTGGCTCATTAGCTTCATTACCTGGAGGACCTCTTAATTGTAGACCTTAGCCTCAAAAGAGAGTTTTATGTGATGTGGAAACTTTTGCATATATTGTCTGCAGACTTCATGTTATCCGTTCATATTTTTTGAACTCGACCGAGTGCTTCAAAATGGAGAAGGATAGTGGACGCACTGGATTTTCCAGCCAATTAGCCGGCAACCACAAATCATGCTTCTTAAGTGGTGCTGTCTGATGCTCCGTTTGTCAGTTCAGTTGGACGCGCTTCCGCAAAATTCACGCGGTGGTAATAAGATTTAACCGTTTTGTCAACACAATCGTAGTCCTTCTGGCCTATTGCATACTTCGAAATTGCATATAACATAAGGGGTGCTGATTTATTTCTGAAAATATGGAATCTTACATATCCACCGTATCTTTTTAATATTCGGACAGCAATATCTTTTCGCAAAAAAACATACAGATGAGTTCACTAAAGAAAGTCTCAGTAATTACAATCAAAACCTACAACAAAATAACTCATTTTAGCTACAACACACAAAAATACCCACACTCATAACGATATCCTATCACTAAATAACCCCAGATAATCCATGAGTATGAAAAGGGCTTGCTTCCGCCTGAAACAAACTACGCAATTTCCGAAACGGTATGCATTAAATTTGGAAAATCCACTTAAATGAGCTTTCAGGGCTTATTTGCGTGAAAAGCAGTGCCTATACAACCTACGCTTACGACCATACTTATTTCTTTAATTCGTAAACCACGACCATTTCTATTTTCGTTGGTGTTTAAGCTTGACTGTATTCAATATTATTTCCTAGGATAGATGTGCTAAATTAGTTCTATTGCAGATTTCGCCATTTTAAAAATTCGTCTGTTAAGGAACAACGCTAATTTTTTTCCCGGCAGGTTTTATTTTTAAGTGTGTTTTGAAACAAAATCTACTTTGTCACTTATTTCTAATGTTTCAAAAACTTACGCTCCCTATTTTCTGTCGGAGAAGTTGACTTATGTATATATGCATATGATGATGGAGGGGCGCTTACCGATCAAAACCGGCAGGAAAACGAGCCCCTGGCCCAGTGGTTAGAGGCGCTGGACTTTTAACTAACAGGTCGCGAGTTCGAGCCGCAGGTATTCCACACGTCGAGGTTGGGTAAGATTTGCTGACGACGGCTAATAAACCAGAAATGGCCATTCCAGTCTCCCTTGTCTTTGTCGGTAATATCATTCCGCCTATATATCATGCGCAGCTGTGCGGCTGCTGGTTAGGCTCGAGAGAGAGCCCTTAAGGCACAACGGAACGAGTGAGTTCCGTATGAATGATCGGTGAGCGTCCCCTACCATTGTATATTCCCGATCGAAAACCGACAGGGCAACGGGCTCGTGGCCCGGTGGGTAGAGGCGTGGACTTCAAAACCAACAGGTCCCGAGTTCGAGGCTCCGGTGTTCCACACTTCTGGCTTGGGTATGGGTGGCTGACGACGGCTAATAAGGCAGAAATGGCCATTCCAGCCACCCTTGTCTTTGTCGGAAATACCATTCTGCCTAGACGAAAGTCGATCAATACGGACTGACGCACAAGACGGCCGCTGACTGGCTGAAGCACCAAATGAGTACTGATTTTGTAGCACGTTTGAAATGTCTGTTGTTCTCTGCATATTTACTCAAGTCTAACGACGACACGGAAATCCGACGTAGAAAATTTTCTCAATGAAGTTTTTTCCTTTTCCCAACGAACGTATTTTCTTTCAAATTATGTTTCTTGGGATGGCCGAGTTCCAATTCATATACATAAATATATATATATATATCCCGAATGATAGAGAATACGCGCGGCCCAGGTAATTGCATAGAAGAAGACGGGAAGGCGATCGCTGGGACCAATGGTTTTTTTATCCGACGTTTCGAACTCTCATGAGCAAAATCAACAAGGACCTGGCAAGTCTTCGGAAGTCAAAAGCGATTACACAGCTTGACTGGCAGAGGATGAAACCAAAGGATTCCGCGATCGCGAGATTCTATGGTCTACCCAAGGTCCACAAACCAGGAACCCCCCTACGACCGATCGTTTCTCTAAGAGGCACACCAACGTTTGGCCTGGCTAAGTGGCTGTTCCAGCGTCTGAAATTCCTAACCCAATGTTCTGAAACTACCATCCACTCAGCAGAACGATTCCTTGAGAAACTGCCAGGTATTCAACTTACAGATGACGAAGTGATGGTATCTTTCGACGTGATATCACTCTTCACTTACATCCCACAACATCTCGCGGTTGAAACTGTGCAAACCTTGTAAGAGCAACGTTATAACGAGACGGACAACAAACTTAAGATAAAACACCTTGTCGATCTCCTGAAACACTGCTTGAAGACCTTCTTCACCTTCAATGGAGCCACGTACGAACAAGTTAAAGGCACACCGATGGGGTCGCCGTTATCCAGCTTGATTGCTGAGGCAGTGTTACAGCGACTGGAGGCACTGGCTTTTGACCACTACCGACCACGATTGTGGGTACCGTATGTTGATGACGCATTTGTCATTATCAATCGGGACAGGATTGGGGAATTCACGCAACATCTGAACTCGATCTTCCCAGATATCCAGTTCACGATGGAGGAGGAAAAAGATTGTCAGTTGCCGTTCCTCGACGTACTAGTCCAGAGAAAAGGCGATGGGGGACTAAAACCAACAGTTTACCGAAAAGCGACAAATACCTCTCGTTTTCTGAGTTTTCTCAGCAACCACCCCCTTTCGCACAAACGCAGCTGCGTAAGAACACTCTACCGGCGGGTAGAAACCCATTGCACAGAGCCAGCCGACAAGAAGACCGAGGCTCAGTTTCTGAGGAAACTCTTCACCATGAACGGCTACCCTGGCAGTTTCGTCGAAAAGTGCAGGTGAGAAACCCGGGGAAGAAAATCGAATGGGCAGCCGAAACCGAAGTGCTGGCGCGCAGTGCCGTACGTAACTGGTTTGTCAGAAGAATTCGCCAGACTGGTGCGCGAATTTGGGATCGGCGTCGCGCACAGACCTGAAGCCACAATCCGCCGGCAACTCACGCCGCCCAAGGATCCAATTCCCATAAATCAGAAATCGGGGGTCATTTACCGGATAGACTGCAATTGCTGCCAGGCCAGTTATGTTGGTGAAACCGGAAAACAGGTCCGCACGAGATTGCATGAGCATGAATTGGCCGTGAGACGGAAGGATAAACTCTCTTTGGTAGCCGCCCACGCCTCCTCGCCAGGACACGCCTTTGACTTTGGGAGCGTGAGAAGACTAGGACAGTCAGACAACCGAGTTGCGCGCCTGCTGCAGGAAGCGTGGCACTCAACTGACGACGCGATTAATCGACATATCGATCTGCCAATCGCCTATCAAGCACTGCGTGAACAAATCAACAGCGCAGCTAGAGGTCACCCCCGGCAGAGGTGAGGTAAATACACGACGAGCTGTACAGTTTTTTCATTCCTTGACGATGGGCTCGCATGAGAGTTCGAAACGTCGGATAAAAAAACCATTGGTCCCAGCGATCGCCTTCCCGTCTCCTTATACAAATATATATATATATAGACACAGACACGTTGTCCGACGTTCGGAGAGTTTCTTATATTCACAAAACTTTGCAACGAATTGTTCCTACGTTTCATCTAAGAGGACAGAAACTAAAGAAGTATGAGGCATGTTTGTTTGCCTTAAAGTGCACAAGCAGGATATGCGCGTGTTATTGTGTGTGGCAAGACACTTTGCAGCTGTACGGCCGCTCATGGTTTGTTGATGCGGTAGGGTACAACTTTCATGACAGTACGCATTCGATCGATCCGTGCTGCGGATACGTTGCTGAAGCGGGAGGTACACCACGCGACCCCATATAGATCGTGTAGAGCGGACAGATCTATCTGTTTTGCCAGCCCTCAAGCCCACCTATCGTCCTTGGCTCCAGGGGGCCGTGCTCTGCACTGTGACACATACCGGTAACCGTCTTTAGCCGGCAGACTAAATCGGATGGGGATGCGCGGAGTGTGTGTGTCTTCACACCCGGAAGCCCCGGAACTTATCACCACTCTATCTCCCCTCGTATGAAGAAAAACATCTGCGTCGAAGGTGACAAGCAATCCCATAGGCAGTCCAGGCTGCTTCGGATCCACTTCCCTGTGTAACAAATTCTTTACCGACAGTGGAGTTGGCAACTTTCTGGATAAATAACCGGCTTTGTTCGGTGGTAGAATTTCTTAAGGAGAACAATTTGACATAAGTGTGCGTGAAACACGCCGTCACCAAGCTCAGCGTGGACCGTAGACACAAATATTCATAGTAGGCAATATACGAGGCAAGCGTCGCTCTATCCTTCCCTCAAATTCTGTTTGAGTGACACTATTCCCTCTGGCGGCCTAGAATGGTCACTCAATTTTGGACAATCCAATAGCACTGTCCGGAAAGCAGGCCAGCCCTGGTCGCTTAGGGGCTAGCACACCGAAAAAGTGGACGTGGTGACACTCAACGAAACTCCTTTTTCCGAACAGGGGTGAGTGGAGGTAGGTGTCAGGTAGGCAGTTTTCTGGAACTGACGTCCAAAGGGCAGGACGACAAGACGTTAGAGTCGCTTTTGCTGTCAAGAAGGACGTCGTAAGACGACTTTCCCGTCTCTCGCGGAAAACCGGCGATTATCTGGTGGTCATGGGTCTGTAACTGCACGGGGACAATTTCGCTAGTCTTATCAACGCCCACCTTTTTCCAGTGACAGACCTCGACGAGGTATAGGATAAATTCAACAATGTCGTCCATGTCTTCTTGACGAAAGGGTTAAGGACGAACAGATTCTTCTCTTAACTGACTCAAATACCCATTTTGGTACAGAAAAAACCTTCTGTGAGGAAGTGCTATGCCAGCTCGGGTACGGCAGTGCCTTGCTCAGATAAAAAATGTTCTCATCACCAACACTTTATTCTCTCTCGCTATGCGTTAGATACAAATGTGCGTCCACACTCGTTTGTGACAATGCAAATACTGGAGCTCATTATTACCGGGAGACAGAAGTAACACGATGCCCTATTAACCAGGTCTAAGCGCGACGCGAAATGACGGATAGACTACAATCTTCTTGTCTCTGACATGAGGCTGCGACTTAATTTCAACAGGCGATCGAAAAGTAAGAATTCAGAGTTAAGTTATGCATTAAGCGGAACGCCTGAACACCAATTGAACTTTAGTTGTTGCCTACATCTCAATGTTAAACAAGTCAGTTTGTGGAAGAAAGTGCCGCTGTTGGGAAGAACCGCTGAATTCCATTCAAGTTTTTTCCCCCGAGGCACTCAGTGGCGCACACCGAAATTACCAGGATAAGTTCAACAAAAGCGACGAGATCCGAGGTCGGAACTCAAGCATAACAGTCACACAACATTTCGGCCGCCGATTTTGATGACGCCCACCGTGTGCCCTACAGCGATGTGGGTGTAGGGACGATGACTTGCGCGTGAATTAGTTTATAGTTACAGTAGATGTGCGCAGCATCTGCCGCTCTCTCTCTCTCTATTTACTCCCACCCAGACTCGACGTCGTGGCAGATCCAGAAGACGGAAGGTGGGAGATGTTGCAGGCCGCTGGAACAAGGGAACCCCTCACCTAAGCGTGTTACCACGCCGGTTCGGATTCCACTGAGCTGGAGTGCCACAGAGAACCTAGTTGGAATAAGCCAGGGCAGCCTGACTCTTATTCCACCGGTTGGCTACTCAACACCAACAAACACTGGGCTGACCGCGAAGTCCGAGTTATTCCGTCAGTTGGCAGTCTTTACCGTTATAGATTCAAGGGCGTCAGATTGCTTATAGTAGGCAATATGCGCCAAGACAGTGGACTTAACTCTCTCTTCTTACTCCCGGGCGTCAGTTTACTCCCCGAGTCATTCAGTCGTCTGACGCGAGAAACAGGCTTAACACAACCTACATCAACAGCAATATCGACGCCAATAAAGCGGCATATTTCCGGCGCTGAAGATTAGTGCAGCAGAATACCTAGTGAGATATAACATTTTTGGCTAATTCAGAAGGCAGAAGAAATTCTGGGATAGGCTGGAGAATTGTTTTGCAGCGATCCTAGTAGTCTATGATTGCCAACCCACGGACACTGCGCCACTGTTCAGTCACGATGGATTAACTTTGCTGTCGCAGAAGTCTCAGATCTCCCATCGTCAGACCACGCACCTGCAGAGTATCTTCAACTACTCGTCCACAGTCTGCAAAGAAACCGTGCATTGACCTCCTCACGTAGACAACAATGACAGCCCGTTCATACTTATTCTTCCGGGAGACAAGTTAGCGCTGCAGCAGCTGTATAGCGGAAAGGCATTATTTGCAGACGCAATCTCATCCAAAATCTACCGAAACGGTGGCCTCCAATTAACGGAAAATCTTAATCCACTATTTCAGGAGACGTGAATTTTACTAGAAATGCAGAAAGACTTGAAGCGCTTTCCCAGGTCCCCCCAAACGCACACAAGGGGAACTGGAAAACCTATGATAGGCTCAGAGGCATCGCCCTTCTCAAAATCATAGAAGAATCTTTACTTACGTCCTACTTAGTCGTCTGAACAGTCATCAGGACAGAAAATTCTTCTGGAAACACAGTGCTGATACCGAAAGTACAGTAGAATCCTGAAAATAAGCTTTGTGATCTGCCGAATATAATAAAAATTGTCTGAAAATGATACTAGACGAAGTTGTTTGGTGAATTGAGCTAATGTTCACTCCGGAAAATCATGCTTAAATCTGGATGTTACAAGCTCTCAAATCATAGGCGGTTGATTCAAATGGCCAGAACATCACGAGACGTATGATGACTCGTGCCATGGATAATGAGGAAGTCCCTGATGCATTCACGCTGAAGAATAAGGTGAGACAGGGTACTACACTCGTTAACATGGCTTCAAATCTCCTGTTCTCTACCATGCTGATAGATGCCTACTGTAAGAGGCGACGAAGAATCATCATCACCTACCGATCCGACGGTCATCTGCATAACACCCGATGCAAGAATTTGTACCGCACGACCGTGGGAATTGGAATGATACTCTATACACTCCGTCTCTTTATAGAGGATAGAGGGCGGAGGGAGATACGCAAATCACGAACACCCCGAACCGGTGTTGTTTACATCCAAGCATTTACATCCTGCCTGCACTGCTAATGGAGATATGTACACGGATTTTCCTCGGCAGACGTCTTTGGATTCAGTGCAATATCAGCGCGACAGACCAGCATCCCTTTTCATCAAAAACCACCAACACTGTTTTGTTCTGCTTGTCGTCATCACTGCTGCCCCGTTAGCTAGCAAGTTGGACTGAGTTCTGTCTTGCCACCACTATGGCCGATGTAAAAATCTCCGTAGTCGGTCACTTTCAAATCCACGACGCCAAAATAACCGAACCAGTGCCTAGATCTACGCCATGCACCTAGTACACACGCTTGACTTGTACAGACTGCTCTGGGATATCCAGATCCCATATGAGTATTTTTGGCCACATGCAAATGCAACAAAATTTTCAGTGAAGTAGCACAGTCCAGACCCCCTTCAAAACACCTCACTCAACCTATACTAACACACCTCTAGGCTACAGAAAAAATTATTACGGAACGCGCATAAACGACGCGCGGCAGCAAAGCCTCATATAAGTGTTCACAATATGCATGTATCTATATGTTGCGTCAAGTGCTACATGCAAGAAGATGCATATCCGAATTAGGTGAGAAATATGCCATTCGGTGTGACCTGACAAGTGTGTACAGGTGACCAGGTCATAGGTTGCATGCGTAGACGGGATTTTCAACTTTACTAACAATTGAGCCCACGCTAATCCCCTGTAAGACTTACTTTTGTATTTCCATCCGAGTACAGTGGACGTGGGAGAGGGGATTGAGGTAGATTCGGCGGAAGTCTGCTCCGATAACAACAAACTCGCGCGCAAGTCACTGTTTATTAGCTCACCTCGTGTTGTAGCGGCGACGTAGTCATTAGCGGCGGTTGAACGATGGGCTTAACGAATGCGCCCATATGGAATATGGAATTGTCCTCAGTGCTGGTTGATTGTAAAAAAGATGGACTCTTTATTCGGATGAACATGAAATCACCGACCATACAACAACATACCTTTAGGCGCGGCCGTACTCCTGGTTGGTAAATCAGTTACACAAAAGAAGGTGATAAGCCTAGGCGACATTGTCGCTCGCTCCTCTTCTTTAAGTGCAAATTCTAAAATGACTTAAGTTAACACATTGAGAGCTTATGTGGAGACACTTTTGTGAATCCTTTCTAGGAAATAGGATTAATTTCAACTGGTTGTCCATACGCATTGGTAGACGCCGCATGTATACCAGCAAGTAGCGAGAGTAGGTGGGATAACTCGTGAAATGTCAACCGAAATTACGAAATGCGTTTTCGTTTCGAAAAGATTAATTAAGTAGGGTTGTAAAGCTAAATATCCGACAGGATAATTCAGTTACCTCGGGATGCTGGCCTACGAATGAACATCTTTCCGGTCGCACGGAAAAACCACACTCTGTAAAAAATGACTTCAGGTAGCATGCATGGTTCTCATTGATATTCGATGCCCTTGAAAAGTCAATTATATTTTATGGAAAACATGCAAACAATTTTCATTCTTTGCTCATTCGGTGGAAAATGACGTCTTCTTCCAATTTTATACTCGAAGGAAGGGTATAATTCGGTTTTAAAAATGTTTCCAGTTGGGGTCTTTTTTAATACCGTGCAATGACCGTTCACAAACTTCATGTCTCTGCATATATCAGTATGGCTTGCAAAGTTAACGATATGGTTCAAACCCATTGCTAATTTTTATGAACCCCATATGCTTTCCTCTTAATGCCGTAGAGAAATTTTTGGTTATCCGTACACAAAAAATACACGGCTGGTAGTGTGTAAACCCTGAATCAAGTGAAACGGCAGGTCGGGCTCAAAATTATTCGGCCACCGGAAAAATCTTTGAAGACCGAATTATACCCTTCTTCGAGTATAAAACTGGAGGCAGACGTAATTTTCTACTGAACGAACAAAAATGAATATTTTTGTGCGTGCTTTCCGGGAAATACAATTGAATTTTTAAGGGCCTCCAATTTCAATGAGCAGAATGCATGCTACATAAGTATTCTTTTTTAATGAGCATGGTTTTTGCATGCGACCGGAAAGACGTTTGTTCGAAAGTCGGCATCCTGAGGTTACTGAATTATTTTAGAATTATGCTGCGGTGGATTAGTTTGGCGACCATATTTTTTTCGAAAAGAAAACACATTTCGTAATTTTGGTTGACGTTTCACGAGTTAGCCTTCCTACTGTACTCTGATTTTTTGTTCGTTCCATGTTAAACCGACTAATCAACATCGAAATTCGGTATTTTGTAGCAACACCTTTTCAGTGACAGGCCTTATATGTCATAGTAATTTAAACTATTTTATCAACCCTAATATAAGTCTGGCCGAGATCTGCCGTGCGCCTAGTTGTGCTTCAAGCTCCTGTGTACCAAACATGTGGACATGTTTGTCCTGAGAGAGATTTGGATCATGGTTCCTGTGTTACATACAGTACGCCCAGGCTACGGATTCTTTCTGGACCTCCAAGGTCGGGGAATTCAATCGAGCAAACTAAGATCTCTGTTGAAGTAAGGTTGATCACATCCAGCCCTCTTGGTTTGGCGCAAGATGCTTTGCATAGAAAACTTGAGAAATCATATAATGAAACTCAGAGTTTGCCCAAAATTATGCACCTCGTGACGCTCTGCGACTTTTCTCAAAAGATATACTTTACCTCTGCTGCAAAAACCCATGAACAGATGAAGGGAATTACTATGGACTCCCCAAGCTCCTGTTTAGATGTAGTACTGTTCCTTACGAACAGGGTAAGTTTTTTTCATCCACCAGGTGTCGGTATTTGGCACCATTGCATTCACGATCAATTTGTTATCGTTCAGAATAACACGCTGCAAAATGTTCATTATTTACTCAAATCAATATTCCCAGACGTACAGGTTACGAAGGAAGAAAGGGAACAACAGCTGCCCTTCTTTAAAATGCCCGCCAGACGAAGTACCAACGGCAAAATAGAAATTACAGTTTACGGGACGGTAGCGAACGCCACGCAACTTCGCACTTTCCACAACAACCATTCGGTCGCTCACAAGCAAAGCTGCGTGCGATATCGGGAACAAATAGTCTGATAGCTTCGCGATCAGTTAATGTAGGACGGCCATCTGAAGTTGTTTGCAAGCTGATGCCTATATGTTTGCTCTCTCAGGACCCAACCAGAGACAGGATTCATGGTATGGTTTGCTCCGCCAAACACCAGAAGCCACCGAGCGCATTGCTGCGGGATTGAGTTTGGAAATTGCACACCGGCTCAAAGCCACCATGCACAACAGGGACATAAAAATCAAGTGCTGACTAAATCCCAAGAAGTAGTCTGAAGTCGTGTACCACATCGCATGCCTAAACGGTCCTTGTAACTATACAGGCCAGACTGAATGCATGCTTTGATCGCGCATACACGAACATTAGCTGGATGCGCAACCGATTGTCGCAAATGGCTGCCTAGACCTACGAAACGGGTCACGCGTTTAGTTCTCAGCCACGAGCATAGTCGCCCACTCCGAGGCCAAACAAGCCGCGCGTTGATTGATGCCAGGACCTCAGATTAGAACCCTGTCAATCGGTGTCAAACTGCCACTGGCACACAGAGCCCTTCGAAGCCACCTCCCGACTGCTGTCACTGATGTTTGATTGGGTAGTATCCCTTATAACTGTCGCTTGTTCTGTTACCGTATGTATCTCCTAGAATGGACTCCTGTACGAGCTCGAAAGTTGAGATAAATAAAAAGTGGTCTCAGCGATCGGATTCACTTCTTGCCTACCTAAGATTCTGTTCAACTTTTCCACAAACATTAGACAGGTACATTGTTTGACTGATTAATTTCTACCATCAGGGGGTCATCCCTGGGAGCATGACCTCAAAAATAACTCAACTTGCTCTCCAATCCCTTGCTTTATGTTGTGCTCATAAACGTTCCTCAATTTTGATGCAATTGACCACATAATAGAAACTGCACAGGCTGAGTCACGTTTCTTCGTGTTTTCTCATATTTTCAGTTTTTTACCGCAGTTTACAACTGGCGCGTTCTTATGTTGGTATTGAAATGTTTTTTTTATTTAAATTTAAAGAGATTTGAGAAGAAGAGTGCATGCACCAACCTGTGAGGTTCAAATTCCAAATTCTCTGGAGCTATTTCCATTTGTTTCTCGGTTTTCTGATAAGCGCCATCAACAAATGCTTATTCTCTAGGCTACTCAATTATTCTAGCAGACTCTGCGTATACATATGACATATAACAATATTTTTGAGAGAGGCGATTTTGATTTTAAAAACAGCTTTTGTATACATCTCAAATTATTCTTATGAGTCGAAAAGACCACTGTCGGTCTGTCTGACTAATCCTTGATAGCCTCTGCAATGCTGGTGCGTTTTCTGACAAAACCCGAGCAACTGGTCTTAACTAAATGCAGTGAACTCGGCGGAGATAAAATTGGTAGGCAATTTCATAATCTTCCGGCAATTAACTGCTCGTATCATGTGCTAAGTTCGTGAACATTCTCGAGGAGCAAGGGATGATTGGTAATAGCTACGACTCCTTTGTTGTAGGTCCTGTCCGACCCTCAGTTGCCGCGGGCAGCTAAAGTAGTTGGTGTGTTACATCTTAACAAGTATGATTTGGAAGTTATTTCAAAACCCCTGTAATAATGAGTGTACAATAGACGTAAGCTAAAATACATTTACAATACATGTAAGATATTTCGGGGGTCTGAAGTCCTCATATTATAATATTTTACATGTAATCTTAGTGGAAGTTTGGTGTCGTCGAAAATCTATTCAGAAACCAGTGTATGGGCACGACTTGCATATCCCGGAAGTATGCTGCGTAGTAATCCTTATCACAATCCCGCCTAGATAATCTTCTCTAATCCAAAGTGCGTTTCAGAATCTCAGATAAAGTTTTACGAAATATGCCACATACTGCACAAACAAGTATTTCCTAATACGAAGTCCAGTACAATGTTGAGCACCTCGAAACTTTCTAGTGATATTTGTTTCTTGTCCATATGGCTGGTAGGAAATTGCACGAGAACACCTTAAGTGTTTTCTCCGATATGTTGAGCAGGATTTTCCCGTTCCATTATTTCTGCAAGTAAATGCAATGGACATTGCGATGATGGTTTGGCTTAATTCTGTTGTGAGTGCACCTTTTTAATAAAAGGTAGCTTTTGATGAAAATACGGGTTTTGAATGGTAGAGCTCAAATATACGCTTTAATTAAATGACGGTTTAGAAGCAGATTGAAACCGTCGCTTTTAAGCAAACAACTTGTCTCTGTAATATTCATAAATCCTGCAGAAATAATAACCTATCTCATGAAATGTTGGCTGAAATTCTGAAATGCGTTTTCGATTAGGAAGGATTACTTGGTCGCGGTTGTGATACTGATTATCGTAAGGCATGCTGTTATAACATTTTGGACTTGGCAGGATGTCGGCTTTTAAATGCACCTCTTTTCAATCTCCTGTAAAAAGCGTGCTCGGTTAAAAATGACTACTTAAGTAGCATGCATTTTTCCCATTGATTTTAGATGGTCTTGTAAATTCAAATATAGTGGTGAAAATGCGATTTGAAATTCAAATATATTTTATAGGAACCATAAACAAAAATAAGCTTTCTTTTGGTCAATCAATAGAGCATCACGTCTTCTTTATATTTTATCCTTAAGGAAGGAGTATAATTAGGTTTTAAAAAAGTTTCCAATTATGAGACTTTTTAAGACCGCGATATGTCCATTCACATAGCATCGTACCTGGCCGTTTACCACTGTTCCTCATGAAATTTACAACATGGTGCGCCTCCATTGCAAAATTTTATGGACCCTGTATGATATCTCTTTAATGACACAGAAGAATATGGGATTTTCTTTATGCGAAACGCATGCGCCTTGTAGAGTGTAATCACTAAGCGCTAATGCAACGAATGATCAGACTCCAAATTTTCGGCAATTAGAAAACTTTTTTAAAACCTAATTATACTCCTTCCTTAAGGATAAAATATAAAGAAGACGTGATGCTCTATTGATTGACTAAAAGAAAGCTTATTTTTGTTTATGGTTCCTATAAAACATATTTGAATTTCCAAGACCATCTAAAATCAATGGGGAAAATGCATGCTACTTAAGTAGTCATTTTTTACCGAGCACGCTTTTTACAGGAGATTAAAAAGAGGTGCATTTAAAAGCCGACATCCTGCCAAGTCCAAAATGTTATAACAGCATGCCTTAAGATAATCAGTATCACAACCGCGACCAAGTAATCCTTCCTAATCGAAAACGCATTTCAGAATTTCAGCCAACATTTCATGAGATAGGTCACGCACTGTAGAATCTTCATACACGCCTTTGTGGTTTCTGCAGAGTACAAACGCCGCTACATGTGATTGCGACATTCCAGATTCCTTCGAAGAAGTAGGATTTGCACAGTTCTTTCTCCCATGAGATGAGTCTATGAGCATCTACTTCTGGTATCAAATGT
Source organism: Spirometra erinaceieuropaei (assembly GCA_902702965.1). NCBI lineage: Eukaryota > Metazoa > Platyhelminthes > Cestoda > Diphyllobothriidea > Diphyllobothriidae > Spirometra > Spirometra erinaceieuropaei. The sequence goes on along the minus strand of CACRXP010000946.1, from coordinate 28,299 downwards.
ATGACAGTATCTAAGTTAACCCACAATACCGAATAATCCCTACAATGATGTAATAATAACTCTATTACTTAGACAATACAGGACCCAATCCATATGCTATTATACAAAACCGACGAATATCGTTAGTCTGAATTTCTTGAATGGTTTATGTTAAAGTAACTAGGATAAAGAAAATGCGATAAAAATGTATTTTGATATTTCAATAACCGCCTCCTAAGTCCACGGTTCGGAGCAGGCAGCTCCTGAATATTTGACTAAGGAAAAAGGAGGAGATACTCTGGACAGCATTGTAGCCATCTGAAATTCCTAGCTGTTCCAGTTTTTATCCCCTCTTCCCTATCATACTCTCCTTCAATACCCTCAATATCTACTAAAACATAAAAAGTGTGCCGGCATTTCCAGACCTCCGTCAAAGGAGTCGACTAGAATCAAAGTGTTTTAACAGTTGTATTGATTTCGGTTTATGCAATTTCATGGACTTGTGAATATTTTGATCTAGTATGTGCGCTTTGATCTCGTGCTAATTCCTCATTTTACTTCACATTTACCAGAGCGAAAAAATTGGACGGTTGTTGCCCCATTCTTCGAAACGCCATATAACATTCTGCGTTAGCGTGCAAAATGTAATTCCTGGCGTACGACAACCTGTCATGAGTTAAACTCAACACCACTAAATGCTTGGTTTGAGAACTCCGAGTTTTGTCTTTTGTCTCTGTGCACGGATTTGATGAATGAAAAACTCACCCGAGGTGACAGGGTTATTTCAAAAATGGACGTGGCATTTTTACAAAAACGTGTGTCCACAAAAGCTGACATATTGATGGAAGTCCAGTTAGAGCAGTACGACATGCGCTAAAGCATAGTTTCAACTAGTGGTGGAAATACGTCGATTCTGCTTACATATTTCGTGATGTTTCACTGGAACGCGTAGAGACACATAATTGCCTTACACCCTAAGACTACTTGGGAAAGTTACGTGCGAAAAGGGATTTTTTAACGTTCTTAGGGTTAAAGGTATTTCAATTAAATGAATATATGACGATTTGGACCGAACCGCCAAATCCTATTCCGATGGACTTAGTTAACATATATCCACTAATTTATGGTGTAATTACTGGCCGTTCATTACTTCCAACCATTGTTGTCATTACTGCAATCATGCTTCCCGATTTCTACACAATTAAGTTTAAGTCATGAGCGGATGCTGAGTAACGTTATAGACACCCTCCATATGTCGGAAATTAAAAGTAAAAGTCGTTTTAAGGAACATTATTCCAGTTTTCTGAAGTTTTTATCCCAACCAAGCATGTTTTCCTCTCGTTAGCTTCAATTTTACCTGTTCAGTCAACCATAAGCTCTTTCATGGGAGAGATAACTGTTCACACTGTGTTCGCAACGTGTTTACACAGCGAACGAATTATGGTTTCGAAGAAATCTACACTCGTCTGCTAGTGCTGTTAATCAACATTGACAAAGACCGGTTGTCTTGCATCAAATAACAGTTGCCTGGTCTATATTCGCTGCTGTTTACTGCGGGCTCGCATCCAACAGCAACGTCTGTCCGCCCAGCATTCTTATCCACCAGATAAATTAACTTTAGAGATCTAGTGGTCGAAGTTCCATGTTTTTTTTCTGATGTCAAATGGTGCAAATACAGAAAATATTTCATTGAATAGACCCGGGTTTTTTCCGATGTTTGGCGTGGGATTGCACCAAGCGGCAATTTATTTTCACTCAGCGCGCTCATCCATCCTGATTTGCCACTGAGGTTTCTTACTCGGGAGGACGGGACAATTGCTGCACTGTGTGAACCTTACCGAAGTTATTGCTGCTTAGAACGGTTGTTTTCACATATACTGCTTCACAGAATGATTTGCGTTTGAGGTGCAACCGCATCGGTCGGTTAATTCTAAAAGCATAGGCAATGCTTCGCGAGGTATCTGGCTGTTTCACCGTGACCTCAGTGGTGACGACAAAATATCTTCACGGCACAAGTGTGAGTTCGATACAGACATTCACATGGGCTTCTTTTAGGCCTCTGCGACTGCCTTTTGGGCTTATCCAAAATCGTGACGATTCAGTTCTGCCAAGCGATAAATTTTGTCGTAATGGTTGTCTATTGACATTCGGATGAGCGTTTGATGAATGAACATCCGTTGTCTATACTCCGACCACTAATGTAGGAGAACGTGCACTTGGACATCAAGTGGTATACAGTTGTCTAGATTTTTCGCCTTATTTATAGCCTTTTGGGACATGCGCCCCTCTGTTTACTTTTATTACTTTGTCTTAAGAAGATCTCAGTTACTTCATAAAGTTTATCCATTTTTAAGATTATCAATATGAAGATTTCGTTAGCCACCGGAAATTGCAACCAATCAACGAGCGGGCCTTGTGGATTAGCGTCGACCTGCCTGGGCAGGGAGATGGTGAGGAGGAACTACCGGCATCGTAAGTTCAGTTTATTTCGTTATCCAGCTTTTGGTTAAACTGTACTGTCAAACGTTATATGTGCGAATTCTGTGGACACCTCTGCACTTTTGGCATTGGACACATCTCAACAATACGCGTGTTTTAGTTGCCTGTTGCCTGTCAGTTAAAAAATATAACGGAAATGCTTTGGGAATCCTTGAAACTACGTAACGCATTTAAGCATTTCACCTCCAAATCACGTAAACAGGAAGAAACAGTTCTGAAACTCTCGTGATATATATATATAGGCTGGAAAACGGGCATCCCAAGAAATTTAATTAAAAATAAGTAAGATTCTTTGGGAAGGGAATAAACTTTAATGACTAAATTTTCGAGTCTTGTTCCCCAGCTCGTCGTCAGACTTTTGGGCAATGTACAAAAACAGTTAACTATTTAACCGTGTCAAACAAGTGATTCTATGGTTGGCCGAAGCCTGCGCCAATGCTCGTCAACGATTTCGTCATCCCCTCGGCATTGGCTGCGCTCGCTTCCATTTGTCCTTGAGAAATTTGTATGTGGCATCTAGATCGATATGCCGATTGATGCATGCCTCATCTGAGTGCTTCCAGGAATTCGCGACCTTTCCTTATTGGGCAGGCGCTAACAATGCGGGTGTTCTCCCATGCAAATTTGTGTCCAGTGTCCAGTGTGTGCATAGCCACCTGGGATAAATGATCTCGTCTCCTCACCGCTAACTGATGCTCATGTATGCGGGTAGAGGCGGATTTCCCAGATTGCGTACACAGCTTGTACACCCTAAGGACAGGGTTGGCTATCTTGATAGGAAAGGTGTTGTCTACAAGATGCCATGTTCCAGTTGTGATGCCGTGTATTGTGTTTATATATATATATAATATGAAAGATTGGATTTGTATATTTCGCCACTTTGGACTTAAATTCGGCAAGTATATCAATCTCTTAATGGAGGAAACCCACTTTTAGAATAGAACTGCATGTACCCAAGCTCGAAAGAACAAATATTCTGTAATTTGTTATCCACATGTTGCCGCAAGGAAACATGAGCTACGGCACCTTGCTCAATTCCACTAAGGTGGTAGTCTGGAATCGTTGCACCTACTAAAACTCACATGTATAGGACTCATGTTAATGAGATCAAAGAAAGCACTCACATGTAACGGACGTCCTATAATGACAGTTCAGCCGCCGTTACCGACGATGTCCAGCGTGTGCCTCACAGTAAGGTACTAACAAGCACGGTTACGGTGGTAGTAGACTTTTGTACCATCTACTGTAGTCACTTTTTCTCCCGCCTGAGCCCGGTGTCAAGACACAATCAAGAAGACGGAAAACGGGAAAGTAGGCGGGTGGCTGGCACGTCAACATCCGCGCCTGGCGTGTCATCACACCCCTTTGGTTCACAACAAACACTTGACCAAGATTTTAACAAACAACAAAAATGGGTCAAAAAATGAGCACAAAGGCATTTGCAGGCAGGCAATCGGATGCCATTTAATTGCCAGCGCACACCAAACTGCAAGGACAATACTTTGCCGAAATGTCGCAAAGTATATGCACACAATCTAGGTCATATACTCTCGGACAATATGCGCAAATAAAAGACGGGCTTTAGGGACAAAAGGAATTTAAAATCCACCTTTCCTAGGCCAAAAGCGATAGTCGAAACTGCACACTTCTAATAACATTTCATTTAGTACTTAGTACCTAAGCAGAACTACCTTTTCATCACCGCTCAATAGAACTGTTGCATTTGAGTGACGGTTTTTCTGTGTACTGCCTATGCAAGTTTTGCTAGCAACAGTAATTCCTATGGGTCCTTTGTTTTGAACGTCAACTCTTTGGACAAACTTGCGTTCGATTACTTCAACTCTTTAACTGCCGTTTAAAATCCTACACGCTGACCATTTGAACGTGCATCGCTGTCTTAATTTAGGACAGAGATCCGAAAGCTATGAAAACACTGTTTTCGTGAATTTGGCCTGTAAGTCCAATTTGGCCGTGGCCTAGTGGCCAGTCAATAGTAGTGAAAATGCGATTCCCCGGTGGCATATGAAACGAGGAAGAGGCGTTCACCGGGAGGGGTTTATTGGAAGTCCGACGTTCCGAGTAGTTGAGTCATCTACCCATCTTCAGGGACTGGGAAGTCCTGCACTCTGTTCAATGCGTGACCCACCAATGCCGCCTATGTGGCTGCATCCAACCCCCGTGTCACTGTGACCTGAATCGCCCCCGTCGGCCGCGGAGATGACTGACGGCCCCGGTTGTCCCGAGCCGTGACTGTCCCCCGTTAAGAAGGTTCTTAAAGTCAGATAGGGGGGAGGCAAATTGATGTGGCGGTTGACGGAGCCGTCGGTGGACATCCAGGCTTCTTGCACTTGCTTGCTGTGTGATCACCGCCCCAACCCACAATCTCAACGGCGTCAAAGTTGAAGATGTGTCCCATTTGCGCGGCATGGGTTGCTACCTCCGACTTTGGGTCCAACCTTCTCAGGGCCAACTTATGGCTCAACAATCCGCCGGCAAGTGATGCGGCCAAAAGATCCGATCCCTAAGTAGGAGATGTCGGCCGTTGTCCACCGACTTCAATGCAGCTACGGAAGGTGCAACTACTTTGGGAAACCGGCGGACGGCTGCAAACGCGAATGCACGAGCATAAGTTGGCTGTGTGAAGGTTGGACCCAAAGTCGGAGGTAGCAACCCATGCCGCACAAATGGGACACATCCTCAACTCTGACGCCGTTGAGATTGTGGGCGGGGGGAGGACGATGATCATCAAAGCCGTATACTCTCGGACACTATGAGCGAATAAAAGACAGGCTTTAGGGACAAAATGTATTTAAAATCCACCTTTCCTAGGCCAAAAGCGATAGTCTAAGCTGCAGACTTCTAAAAACATTTTATCTAGTACTTGGCACCTAATCATAACTACCTTTTCATCACCGCTCAATAGAACTGTTGAATTCGAGTGACGGCTTTTCTGTGTACTGCCTATGCAAGTTTTGCTAGCAACAGTAATTCCTATGGGTCCTTTGTTTTGAACGTCAACTCTTTGGACAAACTTGCGTTCGATTACTTCAACTCTTTAACTGCCGTTTAAAATCCTACACGCTGACCATTTGAACGTGCATCGCTGTCTTAATTTAGGACAGAGATCCGAAAGCTATGAAAACACTGTTTTCGTGAATTTGGCCTGTAAGCCTAATTTGGCCTTGGCCTAGTGGCAAGTATTTTGGCTGATTCAGCAACCATCAGCCACCACCAAATCACACATTCTGCCAAGGCTCCCGAATGAGCACAATCCTGCTTTCTTAGAAATTGAATGGGTTGCCCATATCTTTTTTACTTTTGGGAAAATTCTTTAAATATACACCAGCTAAGAATTTAGTCACGAGACAGTGAATGCGAAGTAGTAGTAAAGAAATCAAAAGCCATAGATTGGTCATTTTGGGAAACCAAGCAACAAAATACGGTAAGGGTGCTGTCTCAGAGAATGTTAGCCGGTATCATCGGATGTGCTTTCGATTCAAAAACTTTACTTAACTAGGGTTGTAATAATAGTTATCTTGCAGGAGAATCCTAATATGTTTGCGTCGCATCAGAGTGCCGTTTATTTGAACAAATTCTATTCAAATGCCTTCGGAAACTGCACTCAATAAAAATGTCTCTTTATGTAGTGTAAATCTTTCTTACTGGTTTCCGGTGTTCCATGAATTCGGGTATTTTTTATGCAAATATTTTTCACTATATCCATTAAAGATCATACTACGTCAACTTTAAATTTTATTCTTAAGGAAAGGGTGTCGTCTGGACTCCCAACAAGTTTGAACCTGACCCACCGTTACACTTAAATTCACGGTTTCCTAACTTTACGCCGTGCATTTTCTCATAAATATAATTATTTATTTCCAAACCTTGTTAAAAAGATGTCATATTGGGATTATTCAGGTTTTCAATTGATGTGGATTATGCTTATATTTTTAAAGAATTTTAATAGGTGGGCATTTGCGATGATCTATGAATGTACATGTCACGGTCTTAAAAATCTGATAGTTGGGAATCTTTTGGAACGGTAAAATGTCCCCTCTTCGAGTATACTACTTACAAAAGACGCTATTTGCCACAAAAGACTTCAAAGTGTCTGCTTATTTTAGTTGATCGAGGGTCAGTTCTGCAAAGGAACTCGAGAATAAAAATAACTACAACATTTTTAAAAATTTTAAAAACGATTTCTTTCACAATTGCGCATAGGTTTTCACGGAAAAGAGTTAGGTCTACGATCGGATTCTAAATCTGTCGAACATCATAGTTTTCTTTTTTTCCAGCCTAGTGACGTTGAGGACCTACCTCTGCGAAAACGTTTCCGTGACTGATCTGTTATCCACAACAGACCCACCCGCTGGTTTCAGTTTTAATGTTTTATTGCACTGTCGAAGTCTGAAGAGACTAAAGCAAAGTTTTTTCCCGAAACATTTGGCAATCAAAAAACTTTATCGAAACAGTTGAGAAAGGCTGCTTGCTTTATGCACAACCTGAGAACGTCTTAAGGTAGATTTTTTCTTAGCCCAAGTGATTCACTTTGGAATTGTACCCAATGGCATCTGAGCTTCTTTAACTGGCAAACTATGTCAAAGATTGACCTGTGTTGATTTTATGAAATGGTCAAATTTTGAATAGTAACTACCAGTTTACTTTATGTGATAAGTATACGTCAGCACCTACCTTACCTGTACTTGGTACGGCTGCGATCATGCCCGTTCCAGCCGGCTTCAGTGACGTCCCGAACTGTACTTCTCCACGTATGACGACCCGCGACAGCGGGTCCGGACAGTTCAACCCATTCTCTTCGCCAACGACGGAGACTGCATACCGAAGGTCTGAGAACAACTTTCGTGTTTTTGCTAACTGTGTCGCTCGAGCTTTTGAGTTGACCCCCACTTTGACGCCTGACTTTGGGCAGCAGTGTCGGATCGAGGGCAGGAGCATTGAGCTCCTGATTTGGACGACGATGAACGTGCCCAAATCACCTCCGTCGCCTTTCTTGGTTGGCCTGGGTTATTCTTGCGATGTCGTTGCTGGGAGTGCGGTCTGTCTCATTTGAGACAGAGTCGGTTTACTTCACTCAAAAGGATAGTCCTCAAGCAGTGATGGTCAAATGTCTCCATTCTTATTTTGTCCTCCACGCGCAAAGCCGAGCATTCACAACCAGAGAGTAGGAAAACCGGACAGATGCATGGTACGCGCGAATTTTGGATGGCGATGAGATGTCGCGACTAATCTATATGCCCTTCCTAAGGCTTGAGAAAACCCGGCGTGTAACATCGATTCGGCAGACAATGTTGTTCTTACTCTGTCCGTTCGGCAGCACCCTCGGCTCGATATAGTAAAAAACTGTCTACTTCTTCAAGGTGATAGTCGTCAATCTCGAGAGTTGTCTTTTCCTGGTCAGGGATCTAGCTTGAAAACACTTTGGTCTCTCTAACGTTTCTGGGCAAGCCAACCAATTTAGCGATAGCGTCCACCCGCAACACCGTAGACTGCAGATCACCAAAATTTGAAGCTGCTAAGGGAGTAGCATCGGCATAGTCGAGATCACTCAGTCAGCGCCCGGACGCAAACTCATTTTTGTGTAGTGTCCTCCCGAGAATCTAGTCAATAGCGTAGTTGAACAAAATGGATGAGAGGATGCAACCTTGTCGAACTCCACTGTGAATACCGGACGCTTGAAAAAGATTGTTATGGGTCAGAACTCGCGCAGTAGTGGAGCGGCAATAGACCTTGATCATGACGACGAGTTCTGGCGGCACACTATCTTCTGTCATTATTTACCACAGGGCCCACAATGGATGGAATCTAACGTGGAAAAAAAGTCAACAAAACAGACGGTCTTCGGTTGTTGCCAGCTATGGTGGAATTCAAAAATGCGTCTCAGTGTTAATATCCTGTCTGCGCATCCACGCACAGCAGGAAATCCGGCTTGGTTGGGCCTCGTCTTAGAGTCACACAGAGCCTGGAATCGCTTGAGTAGAACAATAGCGAAGATCTTCGCAGCAACGTCGATGGTACTTATGCCGTAGCAATTCTCGCATCTTGCCTTATCTTCCTTTCGAAGGACAGGCAGAAGGATGCCCGAACCCCAGTCATTAGGAACAAAGTCGTCTTCGCACGCTTATTCAGTCACCTGATGGGGCTGGGACGCCAGGGTGTTGACACAGGGCTCGTGGATTTCAGCGGGTAAACCGTCCTCTCTGGTTGTCTTGTTGTTATGTAACCCCTGTATGGCATCGGCAGTTTCTTCAGAAGGGGTCGCATGACACTGCATAGGTTGGAGAGGGAGGATAATCCGCTGCTGAGGAGAGCACGGTTGTGGTGACTGGGTATTGAAGTTGAGAGGGTGCTCGAGGTGCTCACGCCAGTGCTCGACCTTGGCCCAGTTTTCACCAATAAGGCCATCATTCAAGTCGTGAACAGGGTCACCCAGTGCAGAGGGCTTACCACTAACATAGCGGACAAACTAGGAGAGTTTTTGATTGTCACAAACTTTCGAGGCCTGCCTCATGCAAGTAGCTACTTCAGTCCAATATTTGTTTCGGTCATCCATGGCCGACTTTTTTGTCACTTCCCGGGGTTGGCGAAAGGAATCATCATTATGCTACCTGACTCGAACCGTCTGAGCAGAAAACTGCAGAGTTCTTCCATTGATCCAGTTGCTGCGACGTCGTTGGGTATATCCAAAAATTTTCTCAGTTGCCCCATATATTGATGTTTTTAGTGACAACCACTAATTGCTGTAGTCTTCGCCGATTCTGGTCGTATAAAACGACGGAATTTTCTACTCCGGGCTTCGGCAGTCCTGGGTCGTCGTATTTTTGTGACATCGAGGCGTCTAGCACGTGACATTTTGGGCATGAATGAGCGGTCAACCTTGAAGTGCGTACGAGCGAGGACATGGTCTGACCCATGGGAGTAACCAGTTTCGGCACGATTCCTAAAATTCCCAACCACACTCGAAAGGGCATGTTTCCGTAGCCTACTGTAAGAGCGTTCGACCTGCATTCGCACTGATCTCCTGACTAATTTACGTCGCAGGTCTTGTTGGCGCAAAGTTTTGGTTAGAAATGAATGATAGTAAATAAGCCAGCGATGATTATTCCATTTTGTGGTGTCGTTAGAATGATTATTGTTCATTTTTGACCGTAAGAATCGTATAATCAAGTCGCGCTGCACTGAAATAGTACATTTTGACTTGGCAACTCAGAAAATGAATCCTTCTGTCCTGTTTCTAGTCCTTTTTGAGGGTATTGGTAGGCAGCGTAATCTTGGACAAATTGTCATCTTTTTTAATCCTAAAACATGTTGGATGCAAGCAAGCCAGTAGGTTCTTATGGATTCAATTGACATTCCATTGTAGATTTTTCACTTAAGCGGCCTAAAATTGAATTCAATTTTGAGCTTTCACTTACTAAACCCACTATCGTGCTGCCTTATTACATATAGTATGTATTATAAAACACCCAATTGTCCCGACTTTTCATGACATTCTGCTTAGTCGCTGTAAGTTCAAACCTTATTAGTTGAATTTAGTACGAAAGCATCATAAGTAAAAATATTACTACAGGGTCTGCTGCGTAAGTTGCGACTGTAAACTTTCTGATGTATTGTCGAACATTTAAATCGCCAGTTTCGATTCATCTCTCCTAACATTACGGTTATAGCCCTCGTACAAGAACCATTATTTATCACTCGTGACATCCTGTAAAAATACCGCTTTAAGCATAGTATCTGGGAGACTGGCGTGGAATCTTTATTATTTTCGCCTAAGGAGTTCAGATTTTTATTTTTCTAGTTCGTTAGTTTGGTTTCTATCATGCAATAGGCCCCAATTATGAAATGCACTAATACCCCCATGAAATATTGATAAGTTCACGAAAAATAAACAAGGAGCCGGAAACCGACCCAAATGCTTCGTATAAATTTTTTGATAAACTGTATGCACAAGAGGAAGTATTCGTTGGTTAGAACTGATGTTTTTTTGAAGATGTAAAATGTCGCAATCGCGGGAGTTCGTTTTCAATAAGTAAGCATGATCGTGGAAGTGCACAGTCCTTTTCTATCCAAAAGAGGAGTAAATAAAGTAGCGTGAGCACAGCAGGATTTAAAAGGCGCTTTGAGGTAATCCTCTGGCCGAGCGTTCTCCCAGGATTAGTGGATTCCACGGTATGACGGCCAGTCGATCCTCTTGCCCTTACCAACTTCCAGCAAAACGTTGTTAGGAATTTTCGATGTACTTTCACATTTTCATGTCGTCCGAGGTGCCGTTGAAAGGAATTTTCTTAATTTCGCAGGTAAGAGGCTTCGAGATGTTGTCACATATTGAATCCTGAGCGGTGATAACTAATTGCGACTAAAGTCAGCAGATATGCTGTTTCCTGCGTATGGGGATAAACGCCCTTCCGAAAAATTACTGAATACTTTCTTGTGACAGGTACAATCTAATATATCTCCTTGATTTCATTAACTTGAACGGGGCCATTTATCAAAAAATACGCGCATACATCTATATGCGTTTTAAAACATATTCAGAATATAAAGTAAAGTTAGCTTACGGTTAAGGACTACATTTTTTGCCTGAATAAATACAGTAGCAACATTCTGTGTGGTCTTTAACGTAACGCGCCCGACTACGTATTAAACTAAACAGCGTTCCATTGATACCAGAAGGTTCATTTTGATTTCGCTTAACACGTTTTGCTGGCTCGGTTGCCCGCTGATCATGTTTGCCTGGGGCTTTTAGGGTCTTCAAATTCTAATACCAGATCGTATCAAGTTTCTGTCAAGTTGAGTGGCACAGATTAGTGTGAGCCTTTCTTTGTGCACTGTGAGTGATCTGCTGGTGTTTTAAGATGAGCAGTTGCATATTTGTATAATTGTTGACGATAGAATTAGATCTTAAAAACCTAAGGTCCAATCTCAAAAGTAAACAGGACCTAAGGAAATCACTCTTCAGAAAAATACTTGCTTTGTACTTATCTCTTATTGGTGCACGATTAGTTCAACTTGGACACGGTATATCAAGTCATTTTAAGTTGGTGTAGGTTGGATAAAGACTACGATCATGTAAGGGCCACTGTCTAAGACTCCGGACAAATAATTGCTCTAAGCAATCAGCGAAATTCAGTAGGCAAATGCTTGGTCATGCATATACATCATTATACTTTTGGATTTTGCTTGAAACATAAGCAGCCACTTAATGATAGCAAAAATGCGAGTCTCCAGTGACAAATCATAAGAAATAGGGGCGTTCAATTGGAGAGGTTATTTGCGGTCGGACGTTTTAAGTAACCATTTTGACTCCTTCTATTAGCAAAAACAATTTTGCAGTTTCATTTTTCGCTCTACAGGTAACAACGAAACCCGACAAATTGTCTATATAGAGATATTTCCTCATCTCTTGGAATTGAACCATCTAGTCGTGGGACACTTATGTGGATTTAATACTTCATTATTAGCTTTTAAGTTAAAAACTGCTTTACAGTCCCCCAAAAACCATGAATTCAATAATAAATCCCACCTTTCACTTATATCATCATCAATGCAATTTTGGCCTGCTAATAATGGTTCACATCATATGTTTGCTAAAAGTTCACCAGGTTTTTGTCAAGACGAACTGACTGTTGATATTGCGCAGCCAGTTGCCCTGCTCCATTCTTCTGCCATTAACACATGCCAAAGGGTCAGCATCTCATCGCCATCGACAGAAAGGAGTTCAAGGGAGCTGTTGAGTAAAAAGATCCAGTCGCTGTAACAAGAAAGTTATTGGTCTGACTTTTGGGATTCTCACTCTTGTCTGTCATGAATCAGTCGCAGATAAGAGTCATGGAGGCTTAAGTAAAGCAGTAATAATGAGGGAGGGGCAGTTAACATGCCATCACGTCTTTTATTAGCAGTATCCGCTCTCAAGATAGGGGTCGTATTTAGTGCAATGATTGCATGTTAGTTCGCAACTCACTCGTTAATTGCCGCAATCTCATAAACGCTGTTGATTCTTTCCGTGATAATTACCCGGCAATTTGTCCCGCTGTCACTGGATAGCCGGACATACGGCAGCACTTAGGAGGAAGGACGCCAGCTGTTAGGTCGCGGCTCTTAATACGGGACCCATCTGTACCCTCGAGTCTGACGAGGCTGAATTTCTAGTTAGAGATGACAACTGCATGAGCCGCAGGATGCTTGGGTCACGGTCCTCCGGCCCACAATCGATTAACAAACGCATCGATCTCCCGACCCCATATTCTGTGTTAAGACTGTCTGGGCAAAGCTATGGGCCACATAGAGAGAGCGCAGGCGGCCGACATTTTCAGTGACAGCGAGTCAGCCTTTTCAGTAGTTATCCCGCCATGATTCAGTAACGTGGATGAAATTACGGCTATTAATGCCTTGATTGCGGACTAGCAAGCGATGAACGCAGGTGCTGTTAACTACGCAGGCTGTGGTTGCAGGACAACGGTGTCTTGTATAACCATTACACTCCTTGCGTCTCCATCACCCTTATCTCAGACCGTCTCAGGTAATTGGTTCGAGTGAGAACCCGAAGCGCCAAATGATATACTTCTTATTCCAACGCTTGCAGCTCCTCTTGAACCTTATCATTATTCATCTGCAAAAAATTAAGGTAAATAGTTTTACATGTTTTCACTGCACTGAACAGTTTACAACGATTTCCAATAAGATTTCTTTTTAAAGCGAGTCGGGTCTGGCACTCGAACAGCTATGAATAAATCAAATGCAAAAGTGTTCGCCTTTGTAACCAATGATTTGGGGCCATGGATACCTAGGTAATGCAAAACGTTCAGTGTTTAGCCTTTAAAGGTCTTGGCATATTTTCATGGACAAAAAGTAAAATTGAACAAAATTTAGCAACTACGATGCAAACAGACTGAAGTTTTCATTTTCGGTTTATCTGTCGTCAAAGGTCTCCCACAGACTAAAAGGACTGAGAATTTGAACGTTCTATCGGATGAGGCACGGATTTTCATAAATTTGGCCGAGATCGGTATTCCCCAAATGACGCGGCGATAGCATTTTTCCGATCTGGCCCATATAAGAGGACTCTAGACACGTACCCAAAGATCGAAGGAAGCTTACACATTCCGTTATGCGAAAATCATATAATAACGATCATCGGGAACAATTCCACATACACGCGTTTCTCTAATTCCATAATTGAGATACAGATGGCAGCTGAGACCAGACGCAGAATTCTCCGGCGTAAATAATTTTTTGCTTTCTGTGAAATGACTGGATATTTTACGATTTGTAAATTTATTTAGCCCACTGGAGGATAAATTGTAAAATTTATTCTGCATGCTTTTATCATAATTACGAATTAGCAAGAAGCTTCTTACGCATTTACACAACTATTGGAGAAGTGAATCAGAATATCGCTCTTTTCTTTTAACCTACGCGCATATCAAAATTATCGTACGTCTTCCTCGCCCGTTTTGTCAGAAACAATCCTAAAAAAATAGCCAGACAAACCTGTTTTGAAAACCATAAGGTTTTCTGGCTCATACTTCATGTTTTGATGCTGCTTTCTATTTTATAGCATACAGTCTATCTTTGGTTGAGTGGTATCGCTTCAAACACTGCAGCCACCAGCTTTTCCGTTCATCCAAGTACTAGCGTCTCATATCTGACTCCGGATCTACCCCTTCCGACCCTTTTGCAGAATGCATCCCTCTGTAGTTTATAACGGTTACATCTGATTGAAAAGAAGAACGTGATCACGCTAAGCGACTGCAATCTTCACTTTGGCGCGCGCTTTTTCCCAAGTCGGCGCCGTTTCTGATTGAATGCCACCGTTTTATTTCTATGCAATTAGCAGGCGCACAAATACTTTTTGAAAAAATCTGTCAGTCGACGTGGCGAAATGATGAATCTACCTATCCTAAAGAACCTTTTTTCTTTGTTTTCATCGGAATCCGTTTTTTAATGTCGGTTATATTATTAAAATTCCTGAGGTGTCCTATTAAAGTTTGACATTTTTCGTATAACGAACAGAGCCCAGGTACTCTTTACGTATGGGTTGCCGGCAGTTTAGGGTGTCTGCGAAACTTTGCTTCTATATTGTAAAACCTTTGGGATGTCCTTTTCTGAGGCAAACTCCTGACGTTGATTTAGAAGTCAAGAATTCTGATAAAACGAAAGTTTTGCATTATCTATATAATTACCTATTATCTAGTCACTGCATTGCTCATGAAGGCGAGCTAATAGCTTTCTACGGAGAGCAGACGTATTAATCAGGCACTGGTTTAGAGTTCTGATATCTTGCAGAAAATATGAGCTCGTTGACTGTCGATTGCCGACGTCACTATATTAGTTAACTAATCCACGTCCGGGCTGTGTGCGCCTGTTCTGAACTTTTCGATTTAGATGGCACATTGAATAGATCAATGAGACGGGTGGAGGTCGGATTTTGACTCTTCGGCGGTCATAGCGCCTTATAACAAGTGCCTGACAGCTAGAATGACCGAAGTCAAGACAAGCTGACATGACCTCCTGGAGCTTACAGTAGGTGGGCTAACTCATGAAATGTTAACCTAAATTCCGAAATGCGTTTTCGTTTCGAAAAGATAAATTAAGTAGGCTTGTAAAACTAGCCAATCTGCCGTATAATTCGATAATAATATATTTGTCTCGGGATGCCGGCTTTCGAAAGAACCTCCTTCCGGCTGCACGCAAAAACTCTGTAAAAAATGACTACTTATGTAGCATTAATTTTTCACTTGGACTTTCCATGCCCCCAAATTTCCAATCATATTTCATGGAAAGCATGCATAAAACGATTCATTCATTTGCTCATTCGGTAGAAAATTACGTCTTCTTCCAACCTTTTACTCGAAGGAACAGTATAATTCGGCTTTCAAAAGCGTTTCCAATTCCTGAATAATTTTCAGCCCGCTCTGCCGTCACACTTTCGTTCAGGGTTTCCAACCTACAAGCCGTATAATTTCCGCGTAAGAAAAACCACACTCTTCAACGGTAGTAAGAGGAGACCATATGCGGTTTATAAAATTTGGCATTGGATTTGATCCATAGAGTTAACTTTACGAGCCACATTGATAAATGCAGAGACATGACGTTTTATGAACGGCCATTTCATGGTATTAAAAAGTCATACAATAGAAAACTTTTTAAAACCTACTTATGTCCCTCCTTCGAGTATAAAATTATAAGAAGACGTAATTATGTACCGAATGAGTGGAAGAATAAATATTTTATGCGTGTTTTCTATGAACTATAATTGGACATTTAGGGTCATCGAAAATCAATGAGAAAACTGCATGCTGCATAAGTATTCATTTTTACAGGGTATAGTTTTTGCATGCAGTCGAATTGAAGTGTTTTCCAAAGCCGGTATCCTGAAGTAACTGAATTATTATAGAATTATACTGCAGGCTGATTAGTTTTACAGCCCTAATTAATTAATCTTTTCGAAGCGAAGACGCATTTCGGAATTTCAGTTGACATTTCATGAGTTAGCCTACCTACTGTACAGCTTTCCGAGCCGAACCACAACTTTTGGAATTCCTGGAAAATCATTGCCAATATCCGAATGTATTTACGCCGTGCATGCTTTCGTAATTTAAAATGAGACACTAACATTTGAGAAATATTAACATGTGCGAACTTTATTACGAAATGGCTTTTATAAATGCCTTAAACAATTTCCCTCTGCTGATCCAAGCGATCGACTCTCTTTCCTCGGAGCTAGACCGTGTTCGGTTTTTTATTTAAAAATGC
Organism: Spirometra erinaceieuropaei; assembly: GCA_902702965.1. NCBI lineage: Eukaryota > Metazoa > Platyhelminthes > Cestoda > Diphyllobothriidea > Diphyllobothriidae > Spirometra > Spirometra erinaceieuropaei. The sequence goes on along the minus strand of CACRXP010000946.1, from coordinate 12,048 downwards.
CTAAAGTGTAGCATAAGTGGCGGCTGGGCATCGAGGAGAGCACTTGCTGACGCTCGCAGTTGGTGAGGTCGCTGTTCACTTCGATCCATTAAGTGAGGAAAACATTTTTTAATTATACACTTCCCTGGTATATTCACATGAGGAATTCATTCACTCTCATTTAAGTCCGAAGTTAACACGTTCCTCCTCAGTTCGACAGGTCACTGAAGAATGCGTACTGTACAGATACGTTTCAGGACTGGGGCAGAAATTTTATGACTAGATTGTACCCTCTCACACATGCGGCAAAATACCCATGAAAGTGGTTTGCAAACTTGCTGTGTGTTATTCTGCAGACGTAGCTATGATTGCAATTTATATTCTTTCAGAAACACAGTGGTTCAAAACGCTTTCAAGGGCAGAATTATCATTCTATTTTATTTACAGGTGTTGTACCTTTCCTATGGGAGAGTCTGTTCATATTACAGAATTTCCGTGACAAACGTTAGACGTATCCGTATATGATTAGCAATGAGAAGAAGAAAGTTGTGAATTTTTGTGATATTTTTGGACGTAAAATGTAATTTCATTGAAGATTATACTGTTTTGGTCGAAGTATATACGAAAACAAAAGGTCTTTCGATGAGCAAACTGGCAGATATCCCGGTGTTTGAATTTGCATGTGCATTATTATATTAAAAATTGATGGAGCAGGGAATTTGGCCAGAAAGTTGGATATTTCATGTGTGCCTGATCGCCTGTCATTTGTAAAAACTTTCTCATGTGCATTTTATTTTGTTTACTTCCTCGCTTAGGAAATTTTCATCGTAGCTACAAACGTTAGTTTGCGGAGCTTCGAAGGACAATTTTTTGTTTCGTATATACGATCTTCCAGTCGTTCTTTATTCGCTTTGTATATTTTCTACTTTTTCATCACGTAAAATGCAGTTGACGAACTCAGACAGTTATGCTGCGTTTCCCTTTAATACAAATATGCTGTCGCACATAACGGCCACCTGCGATTCGCCTATGAGTGCTCTGGCTCGGAAGCTACTTTTCACGCACAAACACACATCTATTTCTACCAGGTAACATTTTGGGTTAAGGCAATCACTTAAAACAACATAAGAGGGCTAGTAACTGACATACGTTTGCATTTGACCCTTTTCCCTGATTGTTCTTCTCGTGTGATGCTAATGGACTTATGTGTGCGCTTCAAATCTCAGAATATTGCGCGTTTTGATGCTTAACGTTGGCATGCAAATTTGAGGTACAGTTTGTAAAAAACTGATATGACACATGAACTTAAATGATTGATGACTCGTAAGAATGTTTCACAAGGTTTGCTAGGCCATAGTTACCTCACAGGAAATGCCTTGTATCAGCATACATCCTTACTCACTTGGTTTATTCCAAACTTAGGGAAGGCCAGACGCTCACAAACGCTGTTGGTACTTTAATGTAACTCTAGTTCTTTATTCAAATTAAGTAAGCGACCTAGCAAACGATTTGCAATGAGACCTTTAATTGTTCAGCATTTCCTAGCAACCGGGAAACAACAAACTGCAAGTTGCGTTGGCTGAGTTTTCAATGACCTTTGTCAAAACAAAAGCGGTCTGCCATTGTCAAACTTAGTGAAAACAGGCCATAAAATACAAAAGGTAATTCTATCCTCCATGGGCTCAAGTAAAGGGAAGCCATTATGGCCTTGGAGGGATGGAAAATGTTGCAAAACTCCAGCGATTTGAGGATCAGATAAATTGTTGTTTCATGTCCCTTTTCTAGATACTATACCAATGTTTTTTGATAAATTTGATTATTTTGTGTTCCATTTAAAAACTTACAGCCGCCATAAAGACGGAAAAATTCTTCTTATTTCATTACACGCAATATACATATACAGAGAGAGTTTGGGTAGCCTAACACCTATTCTTTGGCGTGTGGTATGCATATTTAACTGTTCCTTAGATCTCTGCCGTTTACAATGGTTCGATTTCGTTTATGGCTTTGGCGATAGCCCACATGATCTTGAAAAATAATTCGTTAGTTTTCGTGATCTAAAATAAAGTTCAGTTGAGTCAAAAGATAGTAGAAAGTGGAAGATTCCGTTGCTATCTTTCTGATGTCTGTTTGGGCTGTTTGTAGGTTTCTGACCCCTTTATCACAACTTTGCGTTGTCGGTAGCTAATTTAATTTTCTAATTACTCTTTTTCACTTTCTACTAGCTACGTTTATGAGCGAAGTCACCTTATAGTTTGTATTTATTACTTGTGAACTTATGGCACGCTAATGACACTGAACTTGAGTGACACATACGCAGAGTCAGCCAACCTACCATCTGTCCAACTGTCGTAGTGGAAGCTAAATGCCTCTACTACTTTACGTGTGCTTACTCCTCTAACTTTGAACTTGAATTTCCGTTTATGGATATGTGGGTGCCCAAACATGAAATAGCCACGTATTCCAGAATAACAAGCTTGTTGTTTGTAGCCATATTCATTCAACAAAACATGAAGAACGTTGAAAATAATATTAAACTCGCTACAACGTCATCGTAGCAAAAGTAGCGGTGTTTAAATCACGGAGCTGAAATTTGCATCTGTAAACTCGACTTGCGAAAATAAACAGATTTTTACATGCGAAACATGAGAAACGTTTTCGTGTCTAGGAAGTATGTGGCTTTATAACCAATAAGCATGGATCGGCGCCGTAAGATTCGATCATAATGCCAAACAATAACGCATCTTTCCGGAGCCCGTACATGTTTAAAGTTCTGCACGCTGAAAGCAAATTCGAAAAAGCACATCTGTTTACTTAGAATACAGATATTGTAGAGTTGTGAGTTTTATCTAAATTGCTTAAAAAGCTTTATGGGGTTGCTATGGTTCCTTTTTGAATTTTTTCATTTTATCGCTGTCAGTCGTACCTTTTTTCATTTTTGTACAAATTTTCGACACTCGCCAGTTTTCTAGTAGCTGGAAAGCAAAGAACATTAAATCGGTCTAGCCCAATTTTATTATGCTAACGTATTTGACGAATGAATTTCGGCTTACGTCGCCAAGGGAATTATTTTAAGGAGCCAACTTTTTATGATGACTTTTGACTGCCGCTCCAGTCCTTTGTACTATTAACTATCTCCGAACAAACTTGCTAATACTTACAGTGCGTGACCGATCTCATAAAATGTTAGTCGAAATTCTGAAATGCGTTTAGACTAGGAAGGATTAATAAGGTGGCGTATAATGTCTATATATACAGCATGGCACGTGTCCGTTTACCAAATAGTCCGTAGCCATTGCCAAATTTTATGAACTCTATACAGGATCTTCTGAGAGGCATAGAAGAATATATGATTTTACTTACGCGTAACGCATGCAACTTGTAGACTGAAATCGATAAACGCTAATGCAACGACTACTGGGGCTCGAAATTATTCGGGAATTAGGGAACTTTTTTGAAACCTAGAATTACAATTTCTTTGGCAACAAAATTGAAAGAACATGTGATTTTCTATGAAACAAGTATACGAAAGCATATTTATGTGCATGTCTCGCATAAAATATATTTGAATTTCTTTGACCATACAAAATAGGTATGAAAAGTACATGCCACTTAAGTAGTCAATTTACCGAGTACGGTTTCTGCAGGAGGACAAAAAGACGTGCATTCAAAAGCCGACATGCTAGCTTGTCCGAAATACTATAGGATTATGCTACATAATAATTAATTTTACAACGCCATTTTATTAATCTTTCCTAGTCGAAAACGCATTTCAGAATTTCGACTAACATTTCATGAGATCGATCACACACTGTAAAAAGTGCGTTCATCGTTCTAATTAACGGGTCGTTCAACTAATTCTGTTTTGGTACTCCAGATAGAGCCCCGGAGGCAGTGACACTGCCACTAGTAGTAGGGGCAGAGGGAGATTATCGGTCATGCCAAGGGACATTGAGATGAAAATTTTTGGCTCTTTAGTCGTCATTTGTCAGGCATACCCTAATCCAGGTTTTCAGTACCTGTACGTTCTTTTCTCGAGCCTTATTAGGCCCAAAGCCCTGTCAATTAAACTGTGGGTTCGTTTTCCGGCCGTTCAAAACCGGAGATGTCATATTTGAAGCACGTGTATTGATCAGGCTACGGAAATGCCCATCTCATTGTGTTTTGAGGCCTGATTTAGATTCCTTCATGCAGTAACACAGCGACTAGTAAGTATAGGCAGAATTTAAGTTCTATAGATTATACTATTGGTTGGCAAGGCGACTGTAGGAGTGTAAGGATGCAATTCACCTTGAACGAAAATGTCCGCTTAGTCAGTTGCCTAAAAGAAAACAGCGCCCTCTCGGTCATGATTAGGAATGAAGTATTCCACGGCAGTTTTGCTTGTCTAGCACTTCTACGGTGAACATTAATGTCCCTAAAACGCCTTTCGCAACATTGATTGCAACGAACTGTCCATTTGTACTAAGACATTGCGCTCAGAGTAATTCTTGGTTTACGCAAACGACCACGGAGGATGGGGCTACTATGTAATTGAGGATGCTCATCAGACCTGACATGACAAAGGAATCAAAAATAACCAGAAATGGTGACCATAGTCTTGACGGAGGTCAGCACATTCAGATGCATCGCCGGTCGTTTTGAGCTACGAAAGTCAGGAGTTAGTATCGGTATCCCGTTTAAAGCTTTTCAGTTTCCTGTTACGGCAACCAATCAGAGTGGGTGTTTTCGAGTTTCCGAAAGTCAGGCAAATCATTTCTTCTGGCATGCATCTTCTGTCAGTATTTATTTAGTCTACCAAAGGTTGCTTCTATATTCTGAAACACTGTCTTAAATGCCTTTCATACCTATGTGGTCTGATGCCACTTTTGGCAAAATCATATTTGTCTGTTTTAGATATACCTTTCCGTCAATACAAACCATTGCTGAAAATATGAAACCAGTTCTCGATCATTTTCGGTGAGCGTTAGTTTACATCCAATGCTCTTTTGCCATTTTCTGATTTTTTTGATGTGTAATCAGCAAAAAAATATTTTGAGCGTTCAGATATAATATTCTTCTCCTAAAAGTCAGATTAATCCGGTAAGACTTGAAGATATGATTGCTGACGGCAACGATTTGCTCATCAAAGCTGTCAGGCTCCTACTCCGATCCATCTATAGATCACGAAATTCTGCGTTTGAGGAAATTTGTGTAAACGAGACGCTCAACTAAGGCCAGCGTTACTGTTGAAAGGACATCCCAGCTACGATATAGCTGCATGCTTAACTGGCGGATTAAGCTGCCTCATGAAAGTCTCCAGAAAGACCGCTAGCACATTTTGCACGTCCTGCCAACGAAAACAGGATAAACGCTGCATAATAGCGTTGCGCTGCTCAAAATACGCACACGTTGCCGAGAGCAAAAATTAACCAGATTCGTTATCTAGGAGGATAAACTGAGTAGGAAGAGCTACCCCAGTGCTTCCATCAACAGATGCTAAGGCCCTCGCAGCAGCAGCAGCATAAATATAGCACTTACAGCCTTACATTAAAGGCGCTCTATTACCGGTGGACTTATTATTCAAACTGATTCATCCGTCACCTGCCGATGCCCTTAATATGCACTCGAGTCAGACGCGCCAATGATCGAGTGGACACTTCGAAGCAGTCGAGTGTTATCTACGGCATTGCTTGCTTTAACTGTCTATGTCATTATGCAGGTCAGGTGTCTCGGACATAAAGGAGTATTTCCACGTTATTGCACATTAGTCGTCGTGATTACTCACTGCCTGATTCAATATCACACTTTTTTCTGTTGCATCGATTGACATAAAGATGGCGGCAGGATAGCGCGCGAAATTATATACACTGCGTGACCTATCTCATGAAATGTTGGCTGAAATTCTGAAATGCGTTTTCGATTAGGAAGGATTACTTGGTCGCGGTTGTGATACTAATTATCTTAAGGCTTACTCTTACATTATTTTGGACTCGGCAGGATGACGGCTTTTAAATTCACTTGTTTTCAATCTGCTGTAGAAAGCGTGCTCGGTAAAAAATGACTACGTAAGTAGCATGCATTTTTCATACTGATTTTCGATGGTCTCGGAAATTCAAATATATTTTATAGAAACCAAAAACAAAAAATATGCTTGCTTTTATTCAATCAATAGGGAATTACGTCTTCTTTATATTTTGTACTTAAGAAAGGAGTATAATTAGGTTTTAAAAAAGTTTTCTAATTGCCGAAAAATTTGGAGCCTGACCATTCGTTGCATTAGCGCTAAGTTATTAGACTCTACAAGGTGCATGCGCTCTGCGTAAAGAAAATCCCATTTTTTTCTATGTCATTAAAGAGATATCATACAGAGTCCGTAAAATTTTGCAATGGATGCGGACCATGTTGTACATTTCATGAGGGGTAGCGGTAAACGGCCAGGCACGATGCTATGTGAATGGGCATTTCGCGGTCTTAAAATGTCTCACAATTAGAAACTTTTTTAAAACCTTATTATACTTTTTCCTTAAGTATAAAAGATAAAGAAGACGTGATTCTCTATTGATTGACTAAAAGAAAGCATACTTTTGTTTGTGGTTTCTATAAAATATATTTGAATTTCCAAGACCATCGAAAATCAATGGGAAAAATGCATGCTACTTAAGTAGTCATCTTTTGCCGAGCACGCTTCCTACAGGCGATTGAAAACGAGTGCATTTAAAAGCAGATATCCTTCCAAGTCCAAAATGTTATAAGAGTATGCCTTAAGATAATCAGTAGCACAACCGCGACCAAGTAATCCTTCCTAGTCCAAAACGCATTTCAAAATTTCAGCCAACATTTCATGAGACGGGTCACGCACTTTAGGTGTGAGAATCCGATTAGGATCGTTCAGCGCATGCATCGGATTTGCGCCTGAGTACCAGAAGTAACTTAGCCAAGCTGCGAGGCTCCATTTCAGCCGCAGGGTTACTAACTGCACTGAAAGAATATTGCATCAGTCGGGTCTATTTGTAGAGGTGGGACGAGAACTGGTCCAAAAATCTAGGTGAATCAAATATTGTTGCCAACGAGCGGTTCTTCAGTCTTGGAAAACGAGAAGCCTAGGATGCGTATATTCTCACACATTTTTACCAAATGTATATGTCTTACTCAAACATTTAAATATAGGATAGACATACCGGTTTCAAAGTCTGAACGAAACCCCTACGAAATCGGATAGGCTTCTAATAATTATTTCGTCAATTGCGCTCTATCTTCTCTGGGATTCTTGATACACGATCAAAAACATTTTCGAGCAAATGAATACCGCGTATTCCTTGGGTGGCAAAAAATCAGTTGGCGTTAATTCGTACTCTGCTCCAAGGACGTCAGTATCTGATGCGGTCTAGTCACCATTTTAAAACGCTCATTTTCGCTTTGGCTTAAAAGACGGTCAAACTGCAACGAGTAATGAATAGTTGAGGACCAACCAGTACATAGGAACACTTGATGAAATTTTCCTTCTTACGTCGGGTTTTCTGTTAAAAATATGCTAGGGTTGGTCTGCAGTAGAAACCCTCCCCATCAAAAATTAATTGGGATTAAGTAGTTCGAAACAGAGTTTTATCAAAATCAGACATTTATCGGTGGACGAAATTAACCTTTTACGTATGGATAGCCCCAGTTCCGAAAAGAGAGGGCTTTATCTGCGGCCCTTTTTAAAGCATTTTGTCTGTTTGCCGCACGACAGCTATCTCGTGTCAGACTTTCAAGGTCCTTCCGATCTGTCCTGAGAACGTCATTTTTAAATTTAGTAAATGCAGCAGACAAGGTCCGATTTCCCCGTATCTGCTTTTTACACTTCTGCGAGAGTTAAATGTTCTCCGGTGGGACCTTTTTTGGTAAACGCAGAGACTAACCTGACCACAGGACTCCGCCATGAGATCGGTGAAAGTTACCAAGTAAATGGTGCGAATATTCTTGACCTCTTAATTTCACTCACTTATCAACACAGAGAGTTTGTGAATGTACATTTTTTCATGTAACTTTACCGACTAGATAAATGTTTGAGAACACACTATTTTGCATTACTTTAGGATCGATCATGTCGTCTTATTTGGCGAAGGTGCCGGCGCAAATATTCTTGCTCGATTCGCTGTAAGTCACTAACTTTATGGGGATTGTACTCAGCTGACTTCTCTACAACAGTGGTTTACTTTTTAATGCGTAGGACGTGAACTTGCTAGTTGAGAAAAAACTGCAGCATATGCGAGGCATTCATCTAGGATGCCATACCTCAATTTCACTCTCTTACGTCTACTTATGCGTCTCTCTAGACAAGTTAGGTTAGTCTTACGATGTGTCCCCCCAAATTGAGCAGTGCTCACTTATCCCGATTTCCTCTGATATTTCCCAAAGTGGTTATCATTATTAATTTATAACAACTGTAGTGACAGTTATTGTGGTCGACTACAATCTCTTGGAACCTTTTTTAACAAAATGCAATGATACTAATGATGCCATTTTGCGCTGAGAATACAGTCTTAGGAAGTGGAATATAGAAATATGAATCGTTCTTCTGTTTAAAAATGTGCCTTGCATATGGCAGATAGGACAGCTTTCTTTGCCTGCCAAAATATGACACTGATAGGAATTAGGAAAAGTTCAATTCTCATTGATCGCTAAACAGTGCTTGCTAACTGATATGCAACGTGCGAAGAAAAACACGAAGTAGGGCTTCTAAATTTTGATTGGCTTTCACGTGTAATAGATTATCAAACTGAGGTGTAGAATTGAGTGACAGAATACATAAATTCAATCCGGTTCCCATACGACAGCATGGTGGCCCCATAATGCAACATTCTATCTCTCACCTGTGAGAAATTAGTTATGGCTACATAAATGCCTAAATAACGTTGATATTCTGAAAATTTTCAACGCTTTTATAAGTTTTGAAACAATTCTCAGAGCGATGCATAGATATGTATTTCCTACCAGCCATTTGATCGCAAATATAATCGTCTCCAGCGTCTTATCAGAAGGCAATTGTGACAGTTATTTGAGATCCGAACGTGACGGCTAGAGTAGCCTGTTCCTCATAATGCACATAAAATTGCCTGCATCTGTTGCAGTATTTAATGAGCGTTATAAAACCTTAGCCAAAGAGTCTTAAAGGACATGGCATTTTTAAAGGAGCTCGCATCGACATAAATCATAATTCCGTATGGTATATTGTGAACTGTCATATAATTATAAGATAATTAAACTTTGTGCATTAGTTAGTTTGGAAGCCTCGAGAATAGAAATTTATGGTTCTTACGCAGTAGGTGGTCTAACTCATGAAATTCCGAAATGCGTTTTCGTTTAGAAAAAATTAATTAAGCAGGGTTGAAAAACAGATCATCATGCTGCATCACTATATAAGAATTTGCTTACCTCAGGATGCCGGCTATCGAAATAACTTCTTTTCAGCTGCATGCGAAAACTACACTCTGTAAAAAATGACTACTTATGTAGCATGCATTTTTCTCATTGGTTCTCGACGCTCTTAAAAAATAAGTTATATTTCATAGAAAACATGCATCAAACTATTCATTCTTCTGCTTATTCGGTAGAAAATTTCGCCTTATTTCAATTTTATACTTGAAGGAAGAGTATAATTCGTTATTCAAAATATTTTCTATTCCAGAATAATTTTGAACTCGATCTGCCGTTACACTTGCATTTAGTGTTTGCAAACTACAGGCCGCGTATTTTCTGCGTACGGAAAACCAAAAATTTCTCAACAGTATTAAGAGAACACCATATGGGGTTCATAAAAATAAGCAGCGGATTTGAACCATATTGCTAACTTTACGAGCCACATTCGTAAATGCAGAGATATGAAATTTCATGAACGGTCATTTTACGGCATTAAAAAACCTCCCAATTAGAAACTTCTAAAAACCGAATTATTTTCTTCCTTAGAGTATAAAATTTAAAGAAGGCGTAATTTCCTATCAATGAACTGCAGGTTTAGAATTAATTTCGAAATCATGCCACGATAGAATACACTAATGTGAGCAGCTGGGATTCTTGTGAGTCATCATTAACCTTCGTGCTTTTTTACGTGGTATCAAGACATCCTTAATTAATTTATTTTCAAAACGAACTGATTTATAGCAACATTCCCTCATTTGTTTCTATTTACCAGTGTAGTTGTATCCATTATAGTAAACGTTTTTCTACTTCACTTGAAGAAGTGCACCATAATTGTTATTAAAAATTTATTTGATCACACTTTCTAATTCTGATCAGCTCAAACGCAACCACCCTGTCGATTAGCCGATACCCTAAATATGGTCACTTAGGTTTCCCACTCGCATTTAGGACATTTATTTTCAATGGTTACAATTACATAGAGGACGTCTACTATTAATTCGTACGGCTATTATCCTAAAACCAGTTAAATTTTTGGTTACTGACTAAGGTCTTTTATTTAGTCCAAGCAGCCACTTTAACCCAAAAACATTTTCAATATTATTTTCACTCGATAGTTAACAAATAAGGGCGAAAAATTATCGGCTAATTCCACACGATTTCATGTCACCTCTCTTGAGATAATCTCCACTTTGTGCCGACAAAATTGTGGGGCACCAACCGTCAAAACTGCTACTATGATTAATTACATGTTTTTTAATGCTTTGGAAAAATGCCTCCCGATAATTTTCGTTAAAAGCAAAATAATCTTAAGATTCAGTAGCACAGTAGACTTTGTCTTTCCGCAAGAAATTAACTGAAGTCAGACGTAACTGGCAATGTGAAAACGCCATCAGTTTGTGTTATTTTGTCTACTGCAGACATAAATAGGAAAAATATGGTCTCATTCTTAAATAGATAGTCACTTTTCTTATCAGTTATGTAGTATTCTGTGGTATTTTTTTATCCTGCACTGACATAATCAACTGAAAAAGACTAACATTTATGCTTACTTTGTAGATGCTCCACGATGAAATGGTTCTTGGAGCTATTCTTATTCACTGCACAGGTCAGACGGCGAGCTTTGCTGACTCCCTGCGTGATAAGGTATCTTGCATAACTTTTAACAACACAACAGCCCTTCTGTAGTCTTACCAACACTTATTTGCCCTTAACCTGCCTGTACAATGCAAATCTTCCAAGTTTCTCTGCAATACAAACAACTCTTTTAATACACGATATTTTCAAGAGCCCAGAGCAAGGATATAATTGGTCATTGGACTGACCGTGAAAAGCAAAATGGAATTTGCTCTAGTAGATTTGGTTTGGAAGTATGGCGACGTTCGCATGCCAACAGCATACATATATTTATTCTTTGTGCATCCCATCGTTCGAACATATGAAGCAAAATGTGCACAGACTTTCAATTGTTCATGTGCTTAAATATTCAACACTAAACTACCTTCTTCTACTAAAAGATGGAGTAGCTAACGCATCTTTATATAAGCTTTTGAGAGGCCTAGAAACCATCTGTTTCGTGCGTTTGTAAAGTCGCCATGATTTTAAACTCAGAAATAAGTAGTGATGGAGCGAAACGCACCTTCTCGCCATATCTGCGTCTAATTTCGAAAGAGAGCCGGACCGGTCCTCGATACGTATGCTCATTTTGGGATAGTTTTAGTGAAATAATTATATAGCAAAAAGACGGCGGCAATAATTTACCCGATGAAATAACATAAGTGGTTAGGTTCCAATCTGATAGGAGTATTGCCACAGTAAAATGACAATTAGAATGCATGATTTGTCTCATTGCTTTATTTGATAGGGTTTCATTTATGAATTACTACCATTCCTGTGGACCAAATTTAAGTTTAATCCCAAATAATTGCCCAGTTTGTGCTTATACTTTAAAAGTGCATATTTGGTTGCAATACTCACTAGATACATGACAGGAAACCTCTAGTAAACTTATGCCTGTTTCTGAAGAGTAAATCGGATCCTAGTATTTGCTTACGTACACCTCAGTCTTATCAACCTTTTTCGCAGTATAATTACTTATTTTCACTTGGAGAAGTATACTTTTTTCAGCTTGTAAATTGGAAATTGAACACCACGGGCATGAATCCTTCAACAGAAAGTTTTCTCATTCTT
>CACRXP010000945.1:111357-178383 GCA_902702965.1 Spirometra erinaceieuropaei | reverse complement strand
AACGCAGGAATGCGTGGACGACTCCTTGTATGAATACAGAGCTTTTTGACTGGACGGTTCCAGAGAGTGTAGGTCGGGCGCCAACAGTCCTCAGAGGTAAGCGTGGTGAGTAGCGTTCCACAGGACTCATGAATGGCTGCGTCAAGGACCTAAACTGTGATGCCATCCTGTTTGCTGAAGATATAAAGTTGTGGAAATTTATTTGCAATGCGACAGATGGAGACTGCCTGCAAACAAACTTGAACAGGCTCGAGGACTCGTCGAAGAGCTGGTTTACAGTGAGTAACCGATCTCATAAATGTTGACCGAAATTCGGAAATGCGTTTCCGGCTAGGAAGGATTACTTAGGTACGGTTACAATATTGATTAACATGCGACATAATTTTATAATGTTTCGGACTCGCCAGAATGTCGGCTTTTGAGTGCACTCCTTTTCGACCCCCTGTAAAAACAACGCTCGGTAAGAAATGGCAACTTAAGTAACATGCATTTTTCACTCTGACTTTTGATGGTCTTATAAGTTCAAATATATTTTATAGAAAACATGCATACAAATATTCTTTCTTTTACTCCTTTGGTGGAGAATCACGTTATCTTTACATTGTATACCTGAAGGAAGGGTATATTTAGGTTTTGAAAAAGTTTCTCAATAGTCAAGTAAGTTAGAGGCTGATCGGCCGTCGTGTTAGCCTTCAGCGATTTCAGTTTACAAGATGCTTGCTTTCGGCTTAAGGAAAATCATATATTCCTCTATGCCTTTAAAAAGATACCATGCAGAGTTAATGAAATATTGCAGTGGATGCGGACTATATTCTACATTTCATGAGAAGCATTGGCAATCGGACATGTGCGATGCTTTATGAATGGACACAGCACGGTCTTAATAATCTCATAATTAGACACTTTTTCAAAACCTATTTATACTTCGAGCGCGGTTTCTGCAGGAGGTCGAAAAGGAGTGCACTCAAAAGCCGGCATCCTGACGAGTCCAAAACATTATAAAATTATGGCGCATGTTAATAAATATTGTACCCGTACCTTAGTAATCCTTCCTAGTCGGAAACGCATTTCCGAATTTCGGTCAACATTTCATGCGATCGGTTACTCACTGTATGTCGTTCAGTGTAGGTTAGTGCAAATTCCTTCAACTCGGCAGCTGCAGGGCCTTCAGTCACAGGGCTTACTTTCTTCACAGCATACCACTGCAACAAGTTGACGGTCAGAAGGACTTGGGTGTGTGGATTACATTTTCACTCAAACCAACACTGAAACGGGCGAAGGCGGCTAAGCCGACCATGGCAACATCACGACTCATAAGGCGAGTCTTTATGGAATTTGGCAAGGACAGCTTCTTCAAAATATTGTGTACATTCGTGCGGCATCATCTAGAATACGCCATACAGGTATGGAGACCTTGGACTGTCAAAGGCTATACCGTGTTAGAGAAGGTCCAGAGACGGGCGACAAAAATGAAAAAAGTCTAGGAGCAGACTGTCAACTCTCAATCTATTTCCACCTTCCTACAGGCAGCTACGCAGTGATCTTATACTAAACTTCCGCATTTTAAGCGGCCTAGACTGTTGTTTGGTTCTTAGCGATTATTTCAATCAAGCTAACTCGAACAATCTACGCGTTCATCCCCTAAAACTGCGCGCAGGGGAAGCTAGGATCAATGGACGAAAGTTCTTTTTGAGAAACAGAGTGGTTGCAGCGTTGAAAGCAGTGCATACTGATGTTGTACTCTCCACCGGTGTGATTTCATTTAATTGTAGACCCGAGCTGTATCAAGCATCGCAATTACCGAGAGGTCGAATACCGTTGCCGGCGATGCCCACCGTGTGCTCCGCAGCAACGCGGAGCAGGGACGGTGACTTTCGCGTGAAGTAGCTCAAGGTTGGGTAACCAAATAGTCGTCGACTGAGAGGCATTAATCATAAAGCACAAACACACTCCTCACATGCATGAGTGTCACAGATCACTTGAGAAGGGGCCGTGACAGCCTGTCTTTCAGCCCACCAGTCCGCCACTCCACACAACACACGACAACTGGGAAGACTGTGCGGACAGAGTTGGAGCGTCAGTCGTCGGCCTTCAGAGCCACGGCGCTCGACGCAGCGCCTAAGACTCCGATCACACATGCAGAATAGGAGCCGCATGGAGAAGGAGCCGACACGCACACTTCTCACTTGCATGGGAGGTGGCAGTTGGGTGTCGTTGCGGGGCGGTAAGCTGCTGGTGAGGGAGAATTTAGTGGTGTGATTTAGCCGGCAGTTTTCTATCGCAGGTTTTCGTGGACGCGTATGTAACTTAATAGACCCATGCGGTGAATCAATGTGCGAGTGTAATTTGGACAGTGGAAGCAGATGCGGCATGTGTAGGATGGTGCTCCAGGCACTGGTTCGCCAGTCTCTGTGCGATGGATTCGCAAGTGACTGACCAGGCCGATGCGTGCGGTGAATGTACGGGGACAGTGTGGACAGGAAATGACGGCGGTGTCAGTATCAACTTCGGTGGTGGTGGAGCTGGTGGCGGTGGGGACGCTGTGCGGCGGAGTGTTGGCGGGACTAGGCATGATAGGCGTGGTGGACATGCTAGGTGTGTCGGGGCTACGGTCAATTCCGCTCTCGTGGATACGCATGTGGCCAAATAGGCCCATATTGTACATAAGTGCGCGAGGTCAGTGTGGACAATGAAGGCGGATGCGGTGGGTACAGTTTGGTGCTTTAGACACTAGTTCGACAGCATTTGTGCGATGGATTCGCAAGTGACCAGCCAGGCCAATGTGTGAGGTGAAGATGCGGTCGCAATGAGGACAGGTATGGACCAGGTCCTCACCACTAGTGTCAACGGTGTGGCGTTGGTGTTTGTTGGTATGTAAGGATTGTGTGTAATGTTGACGGGAGTGGTAGGCGTCACAGCGGTAGACGCTGAGGCGGTGGTGGTGAAGAAGGAGGAGGAGGAGGATGGAAGTGGTGGTTCGGAAGGACGGTCAGAGTTAGTTAACGGCGTAGAAGGTGAGGGAGAGGTGGACGGAGAGATGATGGTTGGCGTAGACCGAGTGGTGCAGTTGGTCTGAAGGGGTCCAACACGTCCAACTGGCACTCAGAATGTCCGCTGACACCGTGGACACCTTGGGCGCGATTAGGCGTTGGCGCTGTGAGGTGAGCGCAGCTGAGATTTGCGTGCTTCTCGTTTGGCTTTCGCGGCGGTGATGCGGGTTGCCTCGTAGATCGCTCAACCTGTCATCACTGTCCTCCTCCAGGTCGGTTGGTTTCGGGCGAGGTCTCAACAGTTGGCCGGGCTGATCTGCGTAGGCTCTAGGGGAGTCTTCAGTGTGTCCTTGTATTGACGGATTTGGCTCCCTTGACGACGATAACCCGTGGCGACATCTCCATAGAAGACTCGTTTAAGTAGTCGCTCATTGTCCATCAGCACAAGATGGCCGGTCCAGCGTAGATGCAGTTGTGTAAGCATGGCGTAGGTGCTGAAGATTTCCGTCCGCTCCAGTACTCCGTGTCGGAGATCCGATCCTGCCACCTAAGCTTCAGCATCCGTCGAATAAAACTGAGGTGGAATTGGTTGAGTCTGCGTGCCTGCTTCATGTACACAGTCCAGATCTCCGCTCCATAAAGTAGTGTTGGTAGGATGACTGCCTTGTACACGTTCAGTTTCGTGCTGAGCTGAAGTCCGTGACGATGGCAGACGGTGTTCTACAGACGATTGAAGGCATGGCTGGCCTTGGAAATGCGGCGAGCAACTTCGTCGTCGATTTTGGTGGTGCTGGAGAAGGTGCTGCCCAGATACGCAAAGTTGTCCACCACTTGCATTTGTGTTCCGTTCACGCTGATATGCGGCACAATGCTGACAGCGTTGGGTGGCGGTTGGTGCATGACCACCGTCTTCTCCGTGTTGATGATCAGGCCGAAGTTCTTGCAGACAGCGGCGAAGATGTTCATACTCCTTTGCATGTCCTCCTCCAAGGTAATGTTGAGGACACAGTCATTGACGAAGAGAGGTTCGTGGACGGCGGTTGTGGATACACGCGACTGGAAGTGCATCCGTCTGTGGTTGAGGAGGTGGCCGTCAGTCCTGTAGGCGATGCGGACCCCGGGGCGTTCATCACGGTAGGCGTCTATCATCATGGCAGAGAACATGAGGCGGAAGAGGGTAGGCGCGAGGACGCAGTCCTGCTTCATTGCGTTGGTCACTGCGAATGCTTCTGACGCAGTTCTACTGTCCATGACGCGCCATTATGCCACCGTGGAGCTGACGCACCATGTACGTGAATCGCTCGGGACAGCCGAATTTCCGCATGATTTTCCACAGTTCCTCGCACTTTACCTTGTCGAATGCTTTCATCAAATCCACAAAGGTAGATAACAGACGGGTCCGCATGTCCTGAGACTTCTCCTGCAGTTGACAGGCGGCGGAGATCATGTCGGTGGTCCCACGATGACGGCGGAATACGCACCGACTTTCCGGCAGGAGAGCCTGCACCAGATGGTTGTTCAGGCGGTTGAGAAGGACGCGAAAGATTTTCCTGGCGAAGTTCAGTAGGGAGATGCCTCGATGATTGTCACAGAGCTGGCGATAACCTTTCCGCTTATAGAGATGGACGATTTTTGCGTCCTAAAAATCCTGCGGGACCTCTCCCTGACACCACATCTCCTGGGAGAGCGCAGTCAGGTGATCCATGAGTTGGGGGCCACCGCGCTTGTAGATCTCAGCAGGGATCGCGTGCAATCCGGAATTTTTCCCGCTGGAGAGCTGCTGCACGGTCCTGATGATTTTGTGGAGAGAGGGCGGCAGGTCGAGGCCGACGTTGGTCTCCAGTTGCAGTAGACGGGCGACGAAGACGGCGGCGTCGGGGATGGTGGAAAGACGGTTAAGGACGCCTCGGAAGTGCTCGGTCCATCGCCGTTGAATTTGTGTCTTTTCGCAGAGTAGGGCTCTTCCGTCGGCGCTGATAAGAAGTGTAGTACCTCTGGTGGGCGGACAGTAGACAGCTTTGATCGCGAATAAGAAGTTCTTCCATTCGTTGCGGTCTGCTTACCCTTGGATTTGACGTGAATAGTAATGTCCTCGCGAAGTAACGAGTTATATCTCACGAGCCCATGGCCTGGAAGACAGCAAGTAAAACTGAGCAATGAATAATATAAGAGTCTAAACGTTAAGTAACCTGACAACAGAGCGCGACAGCAAAGCAGGCCAGAAAGGGGGGTTGTACAGGTATGTTGTTTTTTCGTCACATTCAAACAAGCAATCCGGTCAAAGAAAATGGGACCAGATTGCCAAAGGTAAATTAGTCCGGTACCTCACCACAGTACCCCCATACTAGAACGGAGGACGACGGAAGATATGCATAAGCCTAGAAAAATGCGTAACTAAACGATCGGGGAAATGAACGTGACGGCCACCGCGAGTGATGAAAGCAGGAGGTACAGTCGAAGAGGGTTGACTGCGTGCTATGGCGGAGAATGATGTTGCGGTTGGATGCTGTAGACATGTAGGGAGGGGAAGTATGCGGGACGGAGGGGTAGAGGGCAAGGGAGGGGAAGGGCGAGGCAGTGGGCAGGGTGAATGAGCAGGGGATAGGGAAGATGGAGGAACAGGGGTTAAGGGGTCCGTAAATTTTTGTCCTTGTGACAGGCCCGGCGGCTCCTCTGCAACAGCAGCCTTGACCCGATCGACGTCCGCCACGTCTGCCCCGTCACCGCAAAGAATCCGGCAGGTTTTGGCGTTGCGTGCGAGCACTCGGAACGGTCCTTCGTATGGTGATTCCAGCGGCTGGCGCACACGGTCACACCGGACGAACACATGAGTACAATTTTCCAAGTCTTTTTCGACATAAGACTCAGTCATTGGAGTTCGAGGTGGAACCGGGGAAAGCGCGCGCATAAATTGCCGCAAACGGTGCACAAGGTCGTCAGGAGTCTTGTCGGCTCCACGAGAGGTTGGGGTGACCATTTCGCCTGGCAGTCGGAGGGTAGTGCCGAAAACCAATTCAGCCGCGCTACAGCCCAGATCCGACTTCAGAGCTGCGCGGATGCCGAGGAGTGCAAGAGGAAGGTTGTCCGACCAGTTTCCTGGATCTTCTACGGCACGCAGGGCGGTCTTTAGCTGGCGATGGAAACGCTCAACCATACCGTTGGCAGCTAGGTGGTAGGCTATCATCCGAATGCGTGTGCAGCCAAGGAAATTGAGTAGCGTTTGGAAGAGTGCCGACTCAAACTGGGCACCACGATCAGTCGTAACCGTGGATTGGGCACCGAACATGGCGGCCCAACGACTGACGAAGACCTTCGTGATGGTTTCAGCGTGCACATTCGGCAAAGGAATGGCTTCAGTCCAGCGGGTATATCGATCGACGCTGATAAGGAAGTGATTGAAACAATTGGATGGAGGCAAGGGGCCTAAGACATTCAGGTGCACATGGCTGAACCATGCGTCGGGACTGGGGAAAGTGCCTGGTGGGGACTTGTAGTGACGTTGCACCTTGTTGCGCTGGCAGATCAGACACGACCGGGCCTAAGCTTTGACGTCCATGTTCATGCCAAGTCAAACAAATCTTTCCGCGAGGAGTTTTTGAGAGGCTCGGATCCCAGAGTGGGAGAGCCCATGCAAATTTTGAAATACAGCTCGCCGCATCGAGGCGGGCTCGAAAGGGCGATGAAAAGGGGTCGAGATGTCACAAAGTATGGTACCAGAGCCGATGGTCAGAGGAACGCCTTTCAGTTGAAGACCACTAACAGACTCGTCGCCAGGACAACCGACTCGCTGTTGCTCAGCCACCATGGCGCAAGTATCGATCCCGAGTGAGAGTTGGAGGGAAGACAGTGAGGGCCTTGACAGCATATCAGCCACCTCATTCTTCGTGTCATCAATGTGGCGGATGTCGGTGGTGAATTGGGAGATGAAGTCCAGATGGGCGATTTCCCTCGGATTGCACTTGTCGTAGTGGGACCGAAGTGCAAAAGTCAACGGTTTGTGGTCCGTGAAAACAGTGAGGTCCCGACCTTCAAGGAAACGTCGGAAATGCTTCACAGCCAAGTAAATTGCAGGTAGCTCACGGCCAAAGGTACTGCAGCGTGTCTCAGCTGGTAAGAGATTTTTGGAGAAAAAGGCAAGTGGTCGAGCCGGACCAGCAAGGTGTTGTTGAAAGGCTGCACCTACGGCTACGGTCGAAGCATCTACCATCAGGGACAGCTGAGCTTCGGGAGCGGGATGCGTGAGTAAGGTGGCATCGGCAAGGAAATTCTTGATTCCCTCAAAGGCAGTCAGTGCTTCACCAGTCAGATCGAGGGGGCCTTTGGAATCAGAAAGCATGTTGGTGAGCGGCAGCATGAGGTAAGCACAGTTCGGTAGGAACCGACGGTAAAAACTAATCATGCCGAGGAATCGCTGCAACTGACGCTTGGAAGTTGATGGAGGGAAATTACGAACTGCTGCAACCTTGGAGGGGAGGGGACGTAAATCTTCAGAGTCGACCTGATGACCGGGGAACTCGAGCGAACACACACCCAGCACGCACTTGGAGGGGTTGATGACAACGCCAAACTTGTCAAGGCGGTCAAACGCCAAGACAGGATGCTCTTTGTGTTCTGCCTCATCCCGGTTGGCCACCAAGAGGTCATCAATGTAGGCGTACACAAAGGGTAGGCCACGTAAGACATGGTCAGTGAACCTCTGGAAGGTTTGGGCGGCATTGCGAAGACCGAACGGCATGCGGACGAACTCAAAGAGACCGAAGGGTGTGGTGACAACTATTTTAAGGATGTCCTCAGGGTCGACTGGAATCTGATGAAAAGCACGCACCACACCAATCTTCCAGAAAACCGCTTTGCCGCAAAGGGCTCCAGCAAAGTCCGATCAGGAATGGAATCGCTGTTGAGGGCACGATAGTCGCCACAGGGTCTCCAGTCACTTGATGTCGCCTTGGGCACCATGTGCAGTGGGGACGACCAAGGGCTCTCGGACGGTCGAATTATTCCCAGTTGCAGCATGTGTTCAAACTCCGCCTTCGCGGCCTAGAAACGCTCCGACGTTAGTCGTCTCGGCCGAGCAAACACAGGAGGACCTGAGGTGCGGATATGGTGCACAACATCATGTTGGACATCACCACTGCGAAACTGGGGGTTAATTTTGTTTGGGTGTCTAAGAGGCAGTTGCCGAAATGGGCTAGCAGTATTTGTATCCAAGACAGATAAGTTGGTGGGGCCAGTAAAGGGAGTTAGTCCAAGAACAAACAGACCGGTTGTGCGGTCGAGGAGACGGGCACATCGGCAGTCAACAAGGAGATCGAACTCGGCAAGAAAGTCCGAGCCAAGGATTGCATGAGGGACATCAGCAATCACAAATATCCAGTGGATGACTGACGAAGGCCAATGTTCAGGGTGAGAGACAGACTGCCAAAAGTGGGAATGGGGGAACAGTTGGCAGCTTGGAGGTGAAGACCAGGGCTAGGGAAACGATGGTCGGCTGCAGTTGGGGGAACAACGCTGATTTGGGCCCCAATATCTACCAGGAAACGTCTGTGAGTCGCAGTGTCGCAAACATAGAAGGTGCGACCAGAGCCGGAATAGCCAGAGAAAACGGTCGCGTCTATTCTCTGGCTGATTGGTTTCCCTATTTTGGCCTAAAAGAGCAGGGTGAGGAGGAGTGACTGGCCTTTACACCGAAATTAGTGTGATACGAACAAGTATCGATAGTCTGAGGTCGCGAACGGGAACGGCTGCTTCAGCGACTGGAAGTAAGGCGTGCGAGCTGTAATGTAAGGGAGGCCATCTCATCCGCCATGGCCGATACCTGCTTCATTAAATGCTCATTCACCATCGATGAGGATGTGGAGATCCGAGCAATGGAAGGTGACTGGAACCGCCGCACCTCTAACATCCGATCCGCCATTTCAGCCAGCTGTGAGACCGTGAGATCTTGAGAACCGGACTCCAGGATCGTTTGAACATCTGCAAGCAAACGCTCTAGAAACATTTTGACGAGTTTCTCGTTAAATTGCATGTCTTCAAGGACAGAACTCATTCGCTGTAGGAGTTCTGAGGGCTTCCGGTCACGCAGTGACTTCTCCTTAGGAAAATGGTGATACCGCTGTCGGTCAGACACAGAATTACGTCGACGAATTTCTGCCTTTAACGTGGAGTAGGGAGCATCTGCAGGAGGATTAGCTAACAAGGACTGAACTTGAGAGATAACATTAGCGGAGAGAACCTCCACAAGTTTGTGGTATTTCGTTAGCTCCCTAGTAACGTTAGTAGAATAAATGGCTGATTCTATACGGATAAAGTAAACTTCTGGAGGGTGTTGCCAGAAATCAGGCACGGTAAAATTGACGGCATGACGGGAATGGGCGGGGTATCAAGTTGTTGGTTGGAATGAGGCATAATAATCAAAACAGAGATGAGAAAATATCAGAATTTGCTAGAAAAGTAGACGTAAAAGGAATAGAAATTCATAAACAAATGGTACGTTAAATGTTATTCAGTATGACAGAGAAAGGTATAACGTCTGCGTTAACGTCGGGAGTCACCAATGACGTGAATATTAATGTGCTCACGAACTAGCGAGTTATATCTCACGAGCCCCTTGCTTTGAAGACAGCAAGTAAAACTGAGCAGTGAATAATATAGATATTCTGAACGTTAAGTAACCTGACAAAAGCGCGCGACAGCAAAGCAGGCCAGAAAGGCGGGTTGTACAGGTGTGTTGTTTTTCGTCACATTCAAACAAGCAATCCGGTCAAAGAAAATGGGACCAGATTACCAAAGGTAAATTAGTCCGGTACCTCACCACAGATCTCCTCGGCTAAGAGTCCTGTAGCTCCCGAAACCTCTGTTGTGCAAGGAGGCGACTACGGTAGAGCAGCTCTGTTGTCGTCGGTGGGGCGATCGACGTAGGCTTTGTGCAGGCGATTATTCTCGACAAGAAGGTTGCTGATGACGACGTCGTTGTCGTCGAACCGGTCCTGGTGTTGGCAGCGTGCGCGATCGAGGACGGCCAGAGCCGTCGACTGGACTCTCTCCCGCAGTTTAAACTATCGGTTCTCCACGGAGGCGCTCTCGTCAGCGACAGCAGCGAACCGAAGGTTGGCTAGCCGTTGAGTTAGTTCCTTGCTGAAATGGAGATTGTGAACAGGCAAAGACAACAAGGAAATATTCAGCTTACCTGGAGGTAGCTTCCCCTGTGGTCTCCTGTGAGGCTATAGGCGAATCCGCATCTTCGAGATGACGAGGCGGTGGTCGGCGCACCCGTCAGCACCCGGAATCGCCTTTGTCAACAGCACGTCCTATGGACGAGGACATTGTCCAGTAGGTGTCAGTGTCGCGACCAAGGGTACATCCAGGTGGTCTTCTCTCACATCTAGAGGCGGAAGAAAGTGTTGGTCAAGATAAGCCGGTGTTCTGCGCATGTCTGTAGGAGGAGCAGGTAATTGTCATTGGAGCCTTTGAGACCATGGGGACCTAGCGCGCCTCGCCAGGCAATATGACCTCTGCCGACGCGGGCGTTGAAGTCGCCAAGGACAATAAACTTATCCGCGTTCGGCATAGACGACAGGAGGGCGCGCAGGTCCACGTAGAATATGTCCCTTGCGGCGTCAGGGCTGGTCGTCGGCGGAGCGTACACGCGGATGATGGTGAAGAATTTGCCCCCACTCCGGAGAGGCAGACGGAGGCTCATCAGGCGATCATTTATGCCCTGCGGCAGACGGGGCAGCCGTCCCCCGATGTCGTTCCGGATGGCGAGGGCGACACCCGCGTCTCGTCGCTCCGCCCTGGGGCGACCGCTTCAGAAGGTGTGGCCGGCCCCCACCTCCTCCAGTTGATCTTGTTCGGATAAGCGGGTCTGGCTGAGTGCAGCGATGTCCACGCTGTAGCGCGCCAGTTCCTGAGCCACTAGCGCCATCCTCCGTTCCGGTCGGTTGCTCCTCGGATTTTCTAAAATGAAACGAACATTCCAGGCTGCTAGAGTGAGGGGGCTCGCCCTACCAGTGGGGTGGCGGGAAGAAGGAGGATAAGAAGGAGAAGAAGAAACAGGTGTGGAGGAAGAATAAGAAAACTAAGGAAGAGAACGAGTGTTGTTGTTGTTTTTTGTTGGATGTTTCGACCGTGAGTTTAACGTCTGCGACCACGGTCAGCCTGCAGACGGCGTGGTTCCCCAGCATTTGTTTAGAACACCTCTTCTGGCCGATTCCTCTCACGGGTGTGAGTAGTCTCACCCTAAATAGGACCGCTCAGTTATGCCAGGTGCTGTCGAACTCCAATATGAGCCACGTCTTTTATGAAATCAAGGAACGACCCGAGTTAGCCTGGAGAGCCTATCACATTGCCGTAAGCTTGTGCCCTCCTGCGGTGTACCTGACGGAGCCTCGTCTCGACGATGCCAATGCAAAGATCCATTCGGCCGGCATAGCCGGGATTACCGTGTGCGGATGTGCACACTCGGATACCCTCACCTGGTTTAGCCCACCAGTCGAGATGGTTACCGGGATATGGCTGCTAGGCAGAGCCTAGTTTCGGAGAGCCATAGGTGAGAATTGGGTGACAGCAAATGGACGCTAGGCGTAGTCTGCAGCTACAAGCAAGTGAGCGACCTACTACGACCTCCCTCGTCTGCCGCAAAGATTGTGGTGGCCTAAAAACCAAAGTGTTCAGGAAAGCGACAAATACGACGCAAATACTGAACTTCATCAGCAACCACCCGACCGGTCACAAACGCAGTTGCGTAAGGACGCTATACCGGCGCGTAGAGGCGCACTGCAGTGAAATGGAAGACAAAGGTGATGAATTAAAATATCTTCGACGGGTACTGAGAGCCAATTGCTGCCCGATCAACTTTTTCAACCAATGCATACGAAGACGACACCAGAGACCATGTCCAACCGGTCCCAAATTTTGGCGGGCTCTTCTGTGCGTGAAGAACGTCTCGGACGCCGTCCATCGTCTTCTTACTCCAATTGGAGTTAGGGTGGCACACCGGCCAGAAGCAACCATTAGGAGCCAAGTCATGAGGCCGAAAGACCCACTGCCACGGCGGGAAACGTCAGGAGTCATTTACCAGATCTGGGGCAATTGCGGACAAAGCAACTACGTCGGAGAAACTGGGAGATTACTCCGGATGCGAATAGCCGAGTACACAGCAGCAGTTAGGTGGGGAGACGTTAGCTCTCAGGTGGCGGCTCCGTTGACGGGATCCGGCCATAGTTTCAAGTTTCAAGAGGCCGAAATCCTCGCAAGGGGTGACAACCGCGTGAGCCGCGGGTTGCTCGAGTAATGGTTCTCAGGCCCGTAATCCAACAACAAGCGCAATGACCTCCCGTTACCATAGTCCGTGCTGTGACTACCCCTGGGCAGGGGAATCAGTCACGTGAGTGGGGGGAGGGCGGACAATTATTCCAATGGCAGTCTGCCAATTTGCCGGCCAAAAGTCACACCAGCATCTAACACGGATGACGAAATCACGGTAATTAATGACTCGGACGCGGGCTGACAAGTCACCCTCACTTGAATCACATAGATGTCCTAAAATTTCTTATCATTGTAACCATTTCTACAACCTAAGACCAAACTCTTAATTATAAATTTTGAAACGGACACAACTTTCAATAAAATGCACAGAAACAAGGTACACAGGCATGCAACAGAACCTAAGAAGTTGTCTTTCAGATGACGGAAGTCCCCCAGGCAGCTCAGAAAAGTCTCATTCCAGAGTCAACCCTGTGGTGCTTCCGAAGCTTCTTGAGATAGTGTTGTATGCAAATGAGCACTTCAGACTCATTTAGGTAATTCCTTCTAATCAAACCCATATTTCAAAACTTCAGTCAAAGTTTCATGAGTTTTATCACCTAACTTGGAATTATATATATTTTTTACCTTCTTCACTGGTTTCTGAAATTACTGGAGGCGTCGTCCAATATTAGTGGAGTTCCGCTCATAGCTGTTTGGCGCAGCATCTGTCGCAGATCAAGCAATCGACCCACAAAAACTGGGCCTGTGCGGTACACTGGTGCAACGTGTGGACTACGCAATGCCTATAAGTCGGACGCACATGCATAAAGCTGAGTAACAATAGTCACTGGAGAGCACACTATCAGCCATCGTGATTGCGTAATCACTTCAGTTGCCGTGGTGATGAGCGCAGAAGACTAGTGTGATAATATGGCGATCTCTGAAAGCGGACAAAGCTCATGGCATTTAACAATCCCACTCAGGCAAAGTTCTCATCTCAACAACTCCTAGTGGCTTAAAATACCGAGCCGGCAATGGACATAAAAGTAAAGTTTATACTATACGATCATACAATAGCGACCACCATGAAAGGGGTGTAGGAATTTGTTGATGGTGAGGCATATTTGCCAAGCATCTATGTGGCTCCATCTTTCCACCGTTTTCCGACGGGGAGACAGAGTCAAGATAAGTGGGGGTGAGTGTGAGCTTAGTGGCAGGAAATTTCAGACCGGTCTTTTGTGCTTTCACACAAGACCTGCTTCCAACTACCCATGTACCAGGCTGCGCCAAAGGACATGCGTACGTGAGATCAACGTATTCTCACTTGCGGTATTTCATTTGTCATGATGGCGCTGACATCTTTTGTCGAATAGGTTTTATATGAGTGTTTTGTGGCCTGCTATTCATAGCGGTCGAAGCTCGCAAGTATAGTGGCCCAAAATTCATGGAAAAGTTACCTTGTGAAACCTTGTGATGTGGCTACAAGGACCCATTCTCCAAGACTTTAGAGATGCCACCATCATGCTCATGCAAAACGCAAGGGGAATTTGCAACGTCGTGAAAATTATGGAAAATTCGTCAGGGTTTTACTCAATCTAATGGATACGCATACAGAGCAAGGAATTCTTCCAGGAAAGCAGCACGCACCCCGAAAACACCGCGAAACCAAGGACATTGTCTTTGCTGTCCACGACAGGATGAGGAACCGCATCACAGAAAATGACGAAAGGCCAGAGGCATTCGGGAGGAAATTGAGGCGAAGCAGGACTACGTAGACGCTCCCCTTTCATTTAGACTCGGACTCTCGCCCGTACTGTTGGACGTCTAACGTGAGGAGCGGCTGCGAATCAACATCAATTATCTCCCGACATCCGTTGTATGACAGCATCTTTGAGAGTAATCAGGCCAGGGTCCACGACCTATTAATAGCAGATCACTGTGTGCTTGTTTCGTCTAATGTCAGCAGTCTGAGAGCTGTGAGGAATAGTTTATTCTGTACACAGGGCAGGTTGCCCTAAGTTGGCTGTTTGCTTACAACAGAGAGAAGCGTCCGTTCACGGAGAGCGTCAGTCGCGGTGTGTCGTTTACGCGGGGATGAACGTCTGTGTCAGTAGGTGGGGGTGACTGGTTGAGTGCTGGTCATGAGATTGGACGTATTAGGGGGACTCATAACCAGGGGGGCTCACGGGTATCAAGCCAGGTCATCCGACGCGCGTGCGGTGATACTAGTTTGTTAGGGCAGCCGGGCAGCTGGACAGGAGGGGCCCCAGTTCTAGGAGGCGAGGGTGGTCATGTGTCAGCGGCCTGGCAACGATTGTCGCGGCCATCGACCGACAAAACGCAGCCGGAGAAAAGGGGGACTGGAGCGGCCGCTACATGCGAAACATTAAAACGGGTGTGCACAAACTCGCGTATCTTGGGTGTACAACTGCACGAAACACCACGATTGACAACGAAGTCGAACTCATGATTTCAAAATAAAGCGACTTCCTTTCTCTTTCTCT
Source organism: Spirometra erinaceieuropaei (assembly GCA_902702965.1). Classification (NCBI taxonomy): domain Eukaryota; kingdom Metazoa; phylum Platyhelminthes; class Cestoda; order Diphyllobothriidea; family Diphyllobothriidae; genus Spirometra; species Spirometra erinaceieuropaei. Next base: position 163,643 of record CACRXP010000945.1, on the reverse strand, counting down.
CTCTCTTCCTCTCTCTCTCTCTCTCTCTCTCTCTCTCTCTTTTCTCAAGCCATAAATCCGATTTTCGAAACCAGCCAGAGCTTCGGTCGGCTAAAGCATTCCGCCCAGATTGGCCGTGGCATTTACTACAAAACTGAGGATGCATGGGGCTGTTGTTCTGACAGCGCTCTTTTGCTCAACGGAAACGCGGACTGTCCAATCAAGAAGACTCAGCCAACTTCGCCTGAATTGCCTCTGAGGGATGCTGAAGATGAAGTAGCAGGAGAGGATCCCGAGCACTGAGATGCTTGGAAGAACCGACACCTTCGGCATTCATGCTCTGTCGGCGCAGATACAACAGCAATGGTGTGGTCACCTCATAAGGATGGCCGACGAGGTCCTGTCCAAACGTCTGTCATACTGCGGCGTCGCTACGACGAAGCAGGAGAAAATATCCATGTAGTGACACTTTGGAGGCACCCTCAAGTACCTGCAACTCAAACCGGAGACCTGTCAAGAACTCGTTGAACATCTGTAGACGTGAAGCACCGTAGTGAAGACTGTAGCAGCATCTTCGAATTCAACCAGATAACCGTTGCCAGGATCATGAGAAAGAACCAATGGCTCGAATGCTACGGTCAGGTGGTGAAAAAACGCAACACCTGCCATCGTTTTCCCACCGCTAACGGCACAGACTGGCCTCGTTGGGCATATCCGGATATGGTGCAATGTCGGCCCAACCACTCTGTCCCCAACTCACCAGACACCACCACCAGCATTAGTATGAAAAGTGAGGGCATTGCTGGCATTGTCACATCCACGAACAATGTAGACTGACCTTCAGCTTGTTTCCACTACGATCAAACTTCTGATTCAGGCTTATTTGCCTGTACGACCAGTTACGAATTCACAGCACAGGGTAGCCCCGATATTCATGTCCCACAAGTCAACACTGTCCAACAATATGCAGACCCCACGTCGATATTTTCAGCCGTATTCGCATAAGCAGAAAATCCACAGCAAACCAGCACAGATTGGACCATCACACAATACTTGACCCCACTTTCACAGGCAAGCGAAATTTCGCCGAACATAATATTGCTCGGTCGAACTCGTGTGCAGGACACTTCTCTGACAGTTCAACCGTCGCGGGAGAGGACGTCCAGCTTGTGCCACACAGAGTGGGCGTATCAACGGTGGCCTGTTTTATGATGAGGCGGACACGCGCAGCAGCTGCTACACTCCCTTCCACTCACCCACCTGACTCCTATGGCAGGACAGTGTCAGGATGATTCGAAGTGGGTTCGAGCGCAGTGGATGGCAGATTCCAACGGCCCGTCCACGCACGACATGCACGATCTGGTCCCCTGCAAATTCTAGGGCGCTTTCGCGAGGATGACTCAGATCTCACCTCCGGGATAGTGCATCAAGCAGTACTGACCATGAGGACCGAGGTATCCAGTTGCTTGTCAACCTTATAGGTCGTTATAGGTTTAAGGCCGGCAGATTTATTATAGTGAGGGATGCGCTGATTTGCCTTGGGGATGGATTTCCCCATCGTCGACCTCGATCTCTCTCTCCTCTCCCATTCACCAATCGACAGTCCGAGTCTGACAATCAGTTAGTGATGAAGTTGGGCTCAGTAGCTGACAGAGTCGGACAGCCCGTTTATGTGTGTCACACACGACCAGGATACATCAATGAACATGCTTCACACTTAAGTGAGATGTGCATGTTCCGACGTGTGACATTGCGGCTGTCATGCCGGTGATGGCGGAGCTGATCACATGCTTGATGTGGAGAAAAGGCAGGATTGCAACGGGGCATGACGTGTGGGGTGAAGTGAGTTCATGTGTAGCCCAAAGATGAGTGTTTGGGCGGCTGGGGCAAGGAGTATTAATGGGGTCTGAAAAACAGTTTTATTAAAGGCTTGCACGGATGCGTATATGGGCAAATGAACGCTTGCGATCATCGAATGTCCTCGAGTAGGGTGGACAGGCGAGTCATGTGAGACAAGTGCATGTCCGGGCTCTAGATACTGGTTCGACGGTCACAGCCCGATGTATGCGCAAGTGCCAGATTAGGCCGTCACATGCAGCGGAGGTGAGGACAAGACGGGACTGGTGGCAAAAAAGAGTTCAGGTCTTGTAGGTGGGTTTGGCATGATGACACTACGGCGACATTTGCTTTCATGGACACACACATGGCCGATTGGACCCATGCGATGTCTGAATGTCCTGGGGCATTTTAAGAAATGAAGACGTGTGTGACGTGTGTATGTCGGTTCTGCAGATATTGTTTCGCTGAGTTCAGTGCGTCATGAGGAAGTTTGATCGCAGTGCGGAAAGGTTGAAACTAAGTCCACATTGTTGGTGGTAGGGACAGTGGCGATAATGCTTTGCAGGACGGTAGGAGTGTCCTCATCGGTGTTGCCAGGGGTCATAGTGGTAATTGCAGTGTGTTTTGAGATGAGAGACGGGTTGACTGATTGTTATCTCATCAGGCCCGGAGATTTCCAACAAGGTTGATCGGTGTTGGGATGGCCGTTGAGTGTGGAAACGATAGCAGGACTTTGCTGGTTTCGTCGTTGGCCAGTAACGCATGAGTCCCGCAGACCTCAGCCTTTTCCTTGACAAAGGCTATTTGCTCCTCGCAGATAGCGTGATGAGTGCAGACACGGACATAAAAATCAGTAAGTACGATTAATCTGTCTGACTTCGGTCCTTTCACTAGGAGGGCGTGGAAATCCTCGTCGAATTTATCGTGCTCGTTGTCGGAGCTCGTCGTTGGAGGAGGTGGAGGCGCTGCGGGGTGGCAAATTTGCTCATGCGGGTGTCAACCTTATGGTCATGAGATGACCGCTGGTGACCCGTGGGAGTCAGGACAAGCGTCTCACGTCGCTCTTAACGGCAAAGTGGACTACGACGTTACATCGTTTCTTCTTTGGACGTCCGATCAGGTAGAATGTTTACCCAACACCCGGCTCGATGAAAGCCTCGGCGCCCATGTTGTAGTGGATCAGGTCTCAGTTGAACAGAGCTGTCCTCCTTTTCGGACGATTTACCACTGGATTGTGTGAAGGATGGTGAACATTCCAGGCTCAGGCTTTCTGTGGTGAGTTCGGGGATAGGTACGTGGGTTGTTGTTGCTTTGGGTATTGTTTCAGCCGTAGATTTTCCTTCCGCAAGTCAAATTGGACTTGTTTAAAGCACCTTTTGTGGTCCCTTTCCTCGCGAGAAGACAAACAATGCTACCTCTACTTGAGACTGCTAAATCACCCCAGGCGACTTCCGAATTTCAATGTGGATCCCGGCTCGAATCGGCCTGTGCAACCTAACGGGATCGTATGTCACCCATTGTGTAGGGTGAGTGGATGAGATTTAGTTTGGGGACTACCGGGAAGGAGGACAGACGCCGAACTCCCTCATCTGGTTTAGCTAACCAGTCAACGGCATGTTTCGGGATGTGGCAGCCGTGCTAGGCACGGTTTATGAGCTGCAGATAAAAACTGGGTGCCGGAACGGGGCGAACTAGAAGTCTGGCTCATCAGGTTCACTGATGCGTTTTGCATGAGCCGTTAGTATATTGCTAATGAGAATTTGCTATCGCTGTGGCCGTGTCTGCGCTTAAAAGCCCAGGCGCTTTCGCGTTCGTTACCTCTCTATTAGGCAGGGCAGCTTTCTTGGTACAGTAGATATGCTAGTTCATGAAGTGTTGACTGGAATTCTAAGACGTGTTTTCAATCCGTAAAGATTACTTAAGTTAGGTTGCCATATTAATCATCGTGTCGGAAAATCTTAAGATATTCAGTTGCGTTAGGATGTCGGCTTTCGAACGAGCCTCTTGTCGACGGCCTGTGAAAAAGACATCGCGTAAAATGACTACTTAAGTAGTATGATGTTTCCCACTGATTTTCGATGCCTTCACTAGTTCAACTATATTTTAGAGAGAACATGCTCAAAAAATATTCTAAGTCATTTGATGGCAAATCTGGTCTTCTTCAAATTTTATGCTTAAAGAAGGAGTGGTTTTCGGTTTTAAAAAAACTTTAAGTTCCTGAATAGTTGTGAAACCGACCAGGCGTAACACTTGCCTTCCAAACTACAAGCTGTATGCTTGCCGTGTAGTGAAGATCATAGGTTTCTATTTACCTTTTAAGAAGAAGACATACAGGACTCATAAAATTTTGCAATGGATATGGACCATGTCATCCACTTTGCAAACAGGATTAGTAAATATGCTGATGCGGTGGTGTACCATTGGGCATTTCACGGTTTTGAAAAATCCCATAAATATGAACTTTTTCTAAAACCGAAAGACACTCCATCTTGAGACATGAAACTTGAAGGAGACGCAATTTTCTACCAAAATGAGTAAAAGAAAGAATATTTCTGTGCATGTTTTTTTATGGAATGCGGTTGAACATATAAAGGTATCACTAATCAATGGGAAAATGCCCACTACTTAAGTAGTTTCTTCTCGCGGAATACAGTTCATGCATGAGGTCAATAAGAAGCTCGTTCGAAAGCCGGCATCCTAACGTGAATGGAGTACTGTGGTATTATGCCACAAGATAATTAATATGACAACCCTACTTACGCAACGTTTTCGGATTGAAAACGCACTTCAGAATTTCAGTCAACATTTCATGCAATAGCATATTTCGTCGGGCAATGCTCATCCAAAGGCGCCGACAAGCTTTGAATAAGAGTAAAGCTGCAACGTGGTCTCAATGCTTACTATTCGGCATTTCCCTTTTCTAAACTATTAAGGTTACTGAAAATGTCCGTATTCTTTGACGTGCTTTCCTTCGTTGAATTCCAGGAAAATGAAAACAAGCACCAGGGGATATCTCTATATACAAAATTCTGGCGTGCCACCCTAAGGAGTACCCTCTCTACATTGCAGCTTAGCAAGCAAGTATGCAGCTTACAGGGATATAGACCACATTTCCGTTGGCCGATCTTTGGGTTGATTTCATTCGAGGCCCGTTGTAAGCCTACATCATATCGGTATCCCGAGCAGTCTTTAAGTTAACTTTGGTTAGAGAGATGTGCAAAGTACAGGTGACCTAACGCACGAAACATGCAAAAACAAAAGAAAAATCACTAATCTATCGGAAACCAAACAAAATACACCCACAAAACACCAAACTAATAATGAACGACCTCCAGTTAAGAGTGAATCCCAAAGCACTGGTTCTCTGTTTTATCGGTAATGATTTTTATAACCTTCCGCTGGCAGTTACAGGGAAGTATAAAACTCCCTCCAAAACGGACATCTCTCTTCGCGGACGGTGGAACTAGAGTTTTTGTAGGTAGGGCAAATAAAATATCCCCGAAAGTCGCCTCTCTAAATGAAAAGAAACCCAACAATCGTATAAGTGAGAAATCCTTGTTTTAAAGAAAACAACCAAATCCAAGCCAACACAAAGTTTTCTGCCCCAATACTAGCAGCAATACAGCAACAAAACAAAATGCTTACAAACTGACAATTAAATGTTCAATAAAATAATAGGTAAAAGCGCAGTCTGTACAAGTAATAAAATGCAAACACAGAATATAAAATGAACGCAAAAATACCAGCAGATAAATAATGTATGCGACTAAGCCTACAGTATGTGACCTAACTCCTGAAATATGCCAAAATTAACGAAGAATCACTAGCCAGGCTGAAACCAGTTCGAATGCATCCGTGAAAGAAGTAACTTAGTAATCAACGACTTCCAGTTAGATGAAGATGCAAATTATTACAACTACCATGTCCTTGGTTAGAAATGTCAATATTCCCAAGAAAAGCGGGAATGCCGGAAGCGTGAAAATTCGTGTTATTGGCGTCAACTTAAGTTTTATAAATGGACAAAGCCTGTACATGCAAATAACTGGGTAGATGAGACGGCATAATAAAGTAATTCTAAAACTGCTTATTATATGCATTTTCAGTAAATATCCTCAAAAATTAATGCAATGTGAGGTGTAGCACATAGTTAAGTGCAAAACGTCTAATCATGTGTTTCAAAACATTTTTGATAAAAGCAGATGTAATTACTCCATTTTTGTGTTCTTCGAGATTCAGTTAAGCAAAGCAAAGAGAAGCTAGCTTGATACTGATGTCATGGAGAAAAAGTGTTTTAAAAGTCACATGATCAGGTGCCAGTAAACGGTTAAAGAAATTTGAGTGGAATTAGGAAATGCAATCATAAGTATACCGTTTTGTGGAGTATCAGGACTTCTCTCCCATAAAATTACTACGTGGTTTTTGGTGACGGTGGAATCCGCAGAGGTCCAGGGTGTTCTTGAAATATCAATGAATACTTTGCAGTTTTCAGCCTTCCCAATCGACTGTCCATAAAGATGGGTCACGTGCTCTCCATCAAAACTTACAAAATAAAATATTTCTCGACATTTCAAAGAAGTAGTGAGTCTATAGAAGCGAATAGGCCAGTTCGGGGAAACAATTCGTGAGAAGACGCGATCGCCGGGACAATAGCTTTATTGGTCTGACGTTTCGGATGCTCACTCGAATCCATCCTCAGAGATAGACGCAGATATTGACGGGTTCGAGCGAGAATTGGAAGCGTCAAGCCAATAAATCTTTTGTCCCAGCGATTGCGTCTTGCTCTTTTGAAGCAATGAGTTATTGGGCATTCTTTTAGTGCAGACGGCCGCTAGGGTCACATTGGCAGAATCGCCCAAACATGAAGTCAGTGTCAAGAAAATAAATGCCCACACTGAAAATGGGCGATGAATTTGCTCTTGATTGACGACGAAATCTTCTCCAATAAGATATTTCTTAGAGATGCCCACACATTTTACCACTTTCGGCGGTTGCCAGGACAAAAAGAAGCTTATGGTCGGTTTTTCCGCTTCCGTAAAGGACTGATAGTCCTTCTGCTGAAAACTAAATAACTCACTTTCATCTTTTAATCGGAGCCGTTTTCGCTATTACTGTTCACTTAAATGCCACGGAGTGGCCAAATAAGTGCCAAAACTTTGCTCAAGCTGCTAATGCTCAGCCTGCAGCAGCAAAAACTAGACCGCAGTAGCTATCCAATCTGCTGCGGCACCAGAATATTTCGATGGCCGCTTCGAGCGAATGGGAACTTTGCCGACTTATTTGCCACGTCAATGGTTGATCGCCTGAATTGGGCGACTGTGATCGTGCTGGCAACGAATTCGACCAGGACTGGAGGCTGACGTGGTTGTCCCGACCGTCTTTGCCAACTTACAACCCATCAGCCGCCATATTTGTACCCCCAGAAACGCTTTTTTACCCTCCCTGGATTGTAAGCATAGTGCGACACCCTCGTTGGATTGGGTCGCTAAGAGAGTAGAGGCTGTGCAACAACAGCACGTCCCCCGAGAGTGACATCACCCGGCTGAAACCACAACTACTCTGCTCGTAACAACATCCACAATAACTGATTCAGCCGCCTGTGTTGGAAATTTGGCGCACCGAAAATAATGATCCTTCACTACAGTTCGCCAGCAGCACTCTCAAGCAAGGTCGAACCGGTGGGCGGGTCAGCCCAACAGACCGAATACCTCAGGAAAGGGGATGGGCCTGAGATCGGAAATCACTACGTCTATCCACGCCATCACTGAAGCGTACACGCCACCATGTGTACGAGAGAAAAGACATTAAATCCGATGTCGGAAGAATGAAAACAGACACATTTAATAAACAAATTATGTGATAAAAGCAAAGAAGGCATGATGAATAAAAAGGCATCACCAGTGTCGTCATTCGGATCAAGGAAATGCATGAACATAGCGTGACAGGCCGATATGACCACGGGTCGGTAGCCCAAAGAAGCACAACAACAACGAAGAAGGGCAGTGGGGAATGAGGCGCGTGCACAACTACTGAAATACAAATTACGGTAGGGGTCGAGGGAGACGAGCAGTCCCACGCTTGTACCCCTGAAGGAGATCTAAGGTGGGGTCGGTATACTGTACACGTTTCGAAAGATGAGTCGAGGGAACGGTATACAAAAATAATGGAGTATGAATTCAAAAAAACAAGGCGAAACAAAGAGACAGATACCGATAAGTAGAGAGGTAAGGAGAGATAAGTTTGATGGGCAGAGAAAAATCTTTGCAAAGGCTGTAGACTGTGCGGTTGCCCGTAACGGGAGCGCGGGATAGAGAGAGAGGAAGGAGGCACAAGGACGTCTACTGGTCCAGTTTTTCCTCCCATCCTCCTTCTGCACTTAAGGTCTAAAGTAGGGTCGGGGTGAGAGGGGATTGATCGAGGAGCCGCCTCGACCAGAATGAGGGGTTGCGCCTGCATTAGGTCTTCTAAAGAAAGTACGACGCCGTTTAAGCAGACGATTCACAGAACGCTGTTGCGGCTGGTGGTGCGCCCAGAGGGCGTCTCTTGAGGCCGACAGCTCCGTTGAGCCAGTGGTGGCTAGTGAAGAGATCAAGGGCATATCAGTATCAGAGAGGTGGGCAGATGCAACGACAGTGGGGGTTCGCGGGCAAGGACAGGCAAAGCAGTCGCAGTGCCGGAGACCGAAAAGCCTCTGACTGCAGTCGCCCAAGATTCCCTCACCCTCCTTCCCTTCCTCATGCTTCTCCGTCCCACTCTCCGCCAACCAGAATAGAGAGTGCTCCGTGGCCGTCCGACGAAATAGGTCAGAATTCCCAAATTGGTAGGACAGAGGGGTGTCACCGCTGGGGCCCTCCCTTTCAGGCACCACAGTAGACAGACGGGAGGAGAGCTTGGGCTACAAAGGGAGAAATAAGGACATGACATTGTTATCCTTTGGTGTGTGGTCAAACCAGCGAAAAAACATACAGCGTCCTACTAACAGATAGATCGTAAAAACCATACCCACTTCAAGAAATTCGGAAACCATGTAATGCTTTAGTGAACACCCGGCCAGTGTTCGTCTTTGCGATTGTCAACGGTTACTTTAATAAAGTCACGGCCAACCTGTTTTACCACCTGGCCAAGCAACCTCCTTTTCAATGATAAGCAAAACAGTAAGCGGAAGTCAAAAATTTGTTTTTCACGACTATTCACATGAAATATTTCAGAGAGTAGTTTGGTACAAAGGGACGTTCTCCATAGCTTAATGAAAAAGATCAACAGACGAACAGAGTTGCCTTGTTTAAGTTCCGAGGAAATTAATGCGCGAACTTGGAGCACATCCTTCAGAACAGACCTTTTCAGGCACGGTCGATTCTGGTAAGGTAAAACTGGAGTTCATATACCAGAAAACATACGGGGAAGGCTGGGGGACCCACTGATGAGTCGAACCCCTCGCAGTTGCGTCAGGCAGCGGCACAAGATTGGCGAAACACGCGTGTCTGGGCTTTGAGTTTGTACCTGTGTTGTCAGTACGGCAAATAATTACACAATTCTAGACGAACAGTGATCTGCGGCACTGATGAATGGATGGATCACCGCCAGACCGTCTCTAAGGCTTTGAAGGTGACCTTGCAGGAAACCGCAAGGTAAGCGACCACAGGGTAAGCTAAATTCTGCTCTGTTGAATTTGTCTGCCCACCGATTAGATTTCAGCAGTTAATTAGCTCAGCGTCTGCAATGCCAGGATTTTTTTGACGACAACGTCGAAGAAAACCTCAATCCGGTTGTCGAGAAGAATGGGCTGCAGAAGGCCGGTCGGTCATATGCGCCTCCATGCTAATTTGCGGTCAATCATTGCAGACAAAGCTCCAAGCATCCCCAAACACACACCACACGTGGACCCATCCCATATCACCCGCTAGAGGCTCGGAATCAGCACCTCTCACCCAAGTGGGAATCATTCTCATTGGCCCCTTCTCCATGTGGTCTCCATGACACCGTAGCACATAAGGCTTGAGCAGTCCATCCCCTTTATGTAAAAACCTGGTCTTGAGGGGGGTCAAATCGTGTCTGTGGCACACGTAAATGGGCTATTTTTTGCTCAATCAATAACCGCGCAAAATCTCGGCATCAGTATTGTGGCCGGCTCGGACAATCGACTGGTGTAGGATGAAGGATGAGATAGTGAGATCAACTCTCAGCGCATATTCCTCATTATAAACAGTCTGGCCAGTTGAGGCAACTTCTGCCTGTCGCGATGCCTCGTATTTATTTACTCACTTCTGAGAAGAATGCTATTTCATTAGATTCTTTGAATAAATAGCATCTTCTCATCGCTTCTATTAGAAACATCGTCCATGTATAACTATATAGTTGACAGAGAAAAAGGCCCATTTCGCCAAGGCGGGAACAGCAGTCCAAAGGATTCTGCTCGACGGGGACCTACTTAAAGGGTGTGGAAATTGTAAGCGCAAGCGTCATAGTCCGTATCTAGTACGACGAAGTCACACTTAAAACAATTTTCTTCACTTGCATGCCATACAACCTGGAAATGCGATGCGCCATCATGTTGACTGTCTACTTAAATTCATGAGATGATGCGTCGAATATGTCAATATTTTATGCGATGAAGGCGAGTGAAATTGTCCGACTGGTTATCTACAGGGCTTAGAATACTTCGTCGCTTTTTAATTTCCTCAGAAATTATTTACGAAGTTGGAGCAGATCAGGTTATTTAAGGTCTATAGGCTCAGACCGAGAATTTTATACATAAATATTTGGGCCGAAGTCCATCAGCGCAATATTCATAAACTGCCGACAGACAGCTAGTAGTATACTTTAGGGTAAGGCGATACCATACTTCACCGAGAATCTTCGCTTGCGGTTGCTGTTTAATAGCGTTGTCGAGCGTCTACTTGTCAAAAATATAGGAGAGTGCCAATAGAAGCGGAGGGATGAGTCCCAGGAAGCAGTCTTGAAAAAGGAGATACGATCGCCCGGACAAGAGCTTTATTAGCCTGACGTTTCGGATTCCTGCTTGAACTCATCATCAGGGTGGTTCATGCATAAGGGGCTGCAGTATTTATAGGATGAAGTAGCCATGCTACCGCATACCTGTGAATATTCACGCCCCCCCTCTCTTCATCAGGGATCGTTGCACGTGGTGTGATGGCCGACATTCGCGTCGTTAATTGCCGCAATTTCATCACGTGCGTTGGAGGTTGGTGTGATGATTGCTTGACCATCTGACGCGCTGACCCTGCTGTTAGGAAAAGTGTTCACCTTATGCATGAACCACCCTTATCTGTTTTTGTCTCTGAGGATGGGTTCGAGCAGGAATCCGAAACGTCAGGCTTGTCCGGACGATCGTGACTCCTTCTTCAATACAGGAGAGTGCTTTCATTTACAAGTATAAAAACGGACTGATAACTACTGATGTTGACCAGAAGTGGCAATGCAAGGCAGTTCGTTCTAGGTACCATAATAAGCAGTTAAGCATCAGAATCCAATCGGAAAATAAGTGCTGCGAACGTTGCAAGCCGTACCTGTTCATGTTCTGTTCTAAACCCTCAACAACATGGCAGATAAGCAGACATCCATCTAAGAGATAAAATTGCAACAGAATGTGTTGGTAAAATTGTTTGCAGAAGACAGACGCTTACAAAGAGCAGCTGCGAGGCAGAACCGGGAGCGTTAGAGCGGCTGGTTACCGGATGATTGTCGAGTGGGCCAGCAGAGGGAGGGGCGGAGGGACAGGAGACTACAGACGAAAGTTGGTTACCGACGCCATTGGGGGTTGGCTGTGCAGAAACCGCCAACTGTCCCGAGCCTTGCTGTCTCCTTTGTGGGCAGATTAGGCAGCTGTGCTGTCGCTTGCCTCCACGGGTGCGCATCTGCAGGTCGGGAGTCAGCGGTCGACTCCGACCGACATCGGGGCTGGTGGGCTGCCGACAGGGGATGACATCGCCGCCACCGTCAACAGGGCTTGAAAGAGTGTGAAGAAAAGTGTCACGAAGACGTCGCTCCGCATCCGGAAGGATCAGGGCTGAAGCTAGGTCTGGCAGCTGGGAGTTGGAACAGGGACACCAGAGAGTCTCCCTGTTGCCCTCGTTATCAAGATAGGGATCGGTAAGGGAGTGAAGATCGCAACAAGTGGCAAAGGACTGCGCTGAGGAATTGCGTGGGACGGTGACTGGCATGATTCCAATGCTAGTGCCAGTGGAAGAGGAGCAAACAATACCCGTATCGGGTAGTTCCGTTGACGTCTTCTCACTGACCGGCTGTGCCAGCTCAACGGAGGAATTAGAGAACTTTCGAAGGTTCACGTCCCCTGCTCTGAATTCCAAGCCAGAGCCACAGCCTCCACTACTGCCAAACAACGGTGCACGATCCTCTTGAAGGAGCTCGTCGAGAAGATCGTCAGGGAGCAAATCGAGAGCCTGCAAAAGGCTCCGGCCGTCAGCTAGAAGATAAGATAATGGCAAATTCACTGGGTCGACATTCTGCTACTACAGTAAGTAATAAATATACAATTCACATTAGTTACAGAATAAGTCTTTTGGAAAGAAATAATTCATAAGAACCAGAAGACAGATTACAGACCTGAAAAACAGAAATGACCCAATGCTAGCAGCGACAGCCTGAAAATTCTTGTCAATTTGAAAATCAATGCTGGGAATCAGTTGCAATCATAGCATTTTATTATAGGGTATTGTCACATGACGAACAGGAGGCTTGAGGTTGGATACCTCAAAAGCGGTGAAATGAGGGAGATATTTAATGAGCTATAGCCCAAAGAAAGACAATGGACGATTAGTACTGTCTTCGCCCACGCTTTACTACAGACTGGGTATGCAGTCAATAATAACAACGACTGGTATGTCCACCAGATTGTTACCTTTATTCGCGATAAGCGAACTGATTCATTCTGCCGAGGTCCTTGGTTGGTCGGTTGATTCTTTCATTCTCAACTGACCCAACAAACCTCACCTTGACGCCGTACAAACTTCGAATATCCATAGGACAACGTTATGCACGGAAAGGCAGAGGCGTGCCGTTATCTTACTAATATGATCGTCCTGTGTAATCTTCACCATGTCTCGAACATACTATGTTAGGAGGACGGGTGGGTTGCAGCCATCCCCAGCTCCATTGGTCGGATATCTGTTTCGTGTGACAAAGGTGACAGGGTAACAGGGGTGTACATTGCCTTTCATAGTTCGGCTGTTGAAACCAATGGAAACAACCACTGTTCACGGAAATGAATGGTGAACTTGGCGCAGCTTGTACTATATTGAGGAGGACTTGGGGCCACGCTGCCTCCCACCACCAAACATACATGGCTAAAAGTCGGGTGTTGGGTCAGTTCGGAGGAGCAAAGCACAAAAAGTGAGTTCCTAGGGATGCCTAAATGACATAAAGCATCTTTTGCAAACACTTTGCATCGCTATCGAGTGAATACGTTTTATCAGTGGAGTCAATTACGGAAGAGGGGCCAGGTTACAGTATCAAGATGTGCGTTCGTGAGGGCTATTAGGCTGTCGCTAGTTGCAACATATACAAAAACGCGAGCCGGACAGCACTTCCTAGTTCTTACCGGTGAGTAAATAGTACCATCCGTCTTATCAGGAAAACGTGCCAGTGACGTGCTCGGCCTCCTAACGTTGCGTCTAATATCCGTTGGCAATCGGGACGAACTGAGCGACAGCCAAAAAGACGAAGGCTAAAGGAGAGAGCTGACTCACACGTGATGAGGAACTGACTTTCAAGCACCAGCCTTTCACATTGCCTCCTGTTGATTCCCTGTTTCGTCTTAACGGAACAAGTCTACCAAACTACCGGGAATGTGGAGACACTAAAACAGTACTAGGCACAAGGAGAACTGCAGAAGGGGTGTGCCGAGAGCAAATCAAGGCCAACACATAAGACCCCGTTTGCAAACGCCACAGAAACCGCGTACAAAGCAGTAGCTCCCGTTAAATATTCCGAGGCAAAAAGGATGGCAACAGTAAAGCGAACATTAGAGCAGAAACAGTAGGCAGGGGAAAGGAACAGAAGGAAAGGTTGTTAGGTTACCATCGGAAATTGACATCGGGCTAGTGCCTTCTGTGGGAGAAGTGTGTGCGGAGTCGAAGGGTGTGGCGTCGGCAGAATCGATGACGTCTGAAGTGACGGCCGGCAAAGAGGGCCCTTCGGTGGCCGAGGGCGACATGAATTCAAGCATGTCGTCCCTTTTTACGCCAGTGTCAGTGAAGAGTGAACAGTTAGGCGGCAGCGAGGAGCGCGGTGTAAGGAGGCGCTGGGGTGACGTGTCCGCAGACTTGCGTGAGGAGGATCGTGGAATAGGGGTATCCGTGAAAAAGGCATCACGAAACTGGCTGTCGGACGTAGTGACGGGAGCAGTATGAGACTGAGACTGTCGGTTCTCCTTTTGTACGCCTTTTCGGGGACGAAAAAGGCCTTTGATAAGCTGGTCTGGCTGATCGTCAAGGTGGGCATCGAAATGGGCCTCAAAAGCTGCCTCGTCTGCACAGAAGATGCCACAATCTTTCACAGGGCAGGCGAAGATCAAGCGGACTGGCTTCTTTTGGGCTGTAAATAAAAAGCAGTGTATTCAATTTCTACAACAAGGTTCAATCATCACAAACGACGAGGTTCATCAGTGTCCCCGGTAGGGCATAGTGGTCTTCGTGGGAGTTTATTTGCAATGACCGAAACTTGCACAGCATACTTTACCCCCACTCATCCCCAGCCCATTGTGTTCCGGTGGCAGGAGCGGTCGGTGATTGGCGTGGGCGAGTGACCGAGAGGGCTACACAGACCGTCTAATTGTGCCACACACGACCCGGTCCTTGACTTAGCACAGGCCCGGCGTCAACGACGGAGTCTCCGATTCCGTAAAAGTGGGCATCAGCTCTCTATGACAGTCTTTAAAACGTCTTCGACTGCCTGGTGAGAAAAAGAGCGTCTGATCCGGGCTGGATCGATTTCTCTCTCCCCTCATTCATGTCACCGTGGTCCATCCGAGTGGCCAACAGTGCACTGACGGTGAGACAAGAACGCGATGCTACAGTGAGGATTCATATTGACCCAACTGTGAAAAACTCGGCGCCTCGGTGGGATTCGAACCCACGCAGTAAGGGGCAGGCTTCAGTACAGCCAACGCTCTAACCACCTGAGCTACGAGGCCCCGCCGGACGGCTCGAGTTTTATCACATTTGGGTCAAGTTACCCGCCCAACCTACTGCAAGGTCTGGAATCCACCAAATCTGATACAGTAAGTTGACTGCCCAAGCAGGATTTCCTTAGTAATTCACCTAGAATCCACCAGATGACTACCAGGCTAACCTATGAATTACGGCCATATTTTCAAATTTCAAGAGGCCGAAATCCTCACAAGGGGTGACAACCGCGTGAGCCGCGTGCTGCTCGAGTCATGGTTCTCAGGCCCGCAATCCATCAACAAGCACAATGACCTCCCGGTACCATATTCCGTGCTGAGATTTTCCCTGGGCAGGGGAATCAGTCACGTGGGGAGAGCGCGCTCGAGCAATTATCCCAGTGACAGTGAGCCGATTTGCCGTGCAATCGCCACACCAGCATCCAGCACGGGTGACGAAATCACGGCCATTAACGACTCGGACTCGGACTGACAAGCCACCACCGCATCAATTAGGACCCTAGAGGTGATTGCGAGAGCTGTTAATTACAGTGCGCATACGGTCCTACGCAGCCACGTGCTATAAATACCGCACTCCTTGTGCCACCAACACCTTTATCTGCGAATGTCTCTGATGATGGATTCGCGCGAGAATCCGAAACGTCAGGCCAATAAATTTCTTCGGTTAAGAACTGAGTTTACGGTTAGGGTTTGCGTTAAGTTCAATCGTTCCGGTTAGAGTTAGGGTTTGGATTGTGGTCTGGGTTTAGTGCTAGGGTTACGGTTTGGATTCGAATGAGGGCAACGGTAAGGGGTAGGGGCAGGCTTAGGGTATAGCGACTAAGCTTTAGGAATGTGAAATCAGTGCACTACAATCATCAGGCCAAATCCCATGTTGGAGGAAAAAACAGAAGGCACCAGATTGAGGGGTTTATTGTATACAGAACTCGGGGTTGTCCTCTCCGGCGGCAGTGACTACTGGAGAAAGTAGAGTTGGTGTTGACTGCATCCAGTCATGCCTGAGTGCCCCTGGGACAGTGGTAGCAGCCACTTTTGTAGGCTCGTGGGCCAAGATCAAGTGGTCTTGTCTGCAATCGGTGTGTGTTGCATTTGCCGAGGTGTGGTGTCCTAGTGGCTTGTGGCGCTGGTTTCAGGGGGGTGGCGCGTTCAAGTGGCGCATGGGCTCCTGCGACTGTGGATGCGTGTGCGTCCGAGTTAATGTGGGTCGAATGGCTTCAGGTCAGCTTTTGAAACGGCTCGCTGCAAGGGGTGGGCGACTTTGAAACAGCGAGGTCTTGAACAATGACGCCGGACCGGTCATGGTGGCTGCCCGCTACACGGGTTAGGTTTAGGGTTGGGGTTAGTGTTAGGGGTAGGGTAAAGTACAGGGTTTGGGGTTAGGGTTGCCCTCACTCTAAACCAAACCGTAACCGCAGCCCTAACCCTAATGCTTACCCCAACCCTAACACTAGACCTAAACCGCAATCAAAACCCTAACTCTTACCGGAACGACTGAACTTAACACAAACACAAACCGTAGGCCGACTAAACCCTGCCTTATTTGTGTCGCTTCGTCATCTGCGTCGCCTGCGTACTGGAGTAGCCTCGGATCCATCCTCTGGTCGGCCATTGCATTCATGCACCCCATGCAGAATGACCTTGACCACGCGCTGTCACTTACGATTGGCTAGTTGGATCCCTACCGTATTTTCATTATTTGCGCTTCAGTTTCACCTCATTCAAGGCTTTATTGCACACTTAATTAGTCCATTTTCTTCACTGCAATTTCACAGCCATCTCACTAACGTGTCCGATTGCCCCACCTGTAAAACCCCCTTTACCACCACTCCCGTATTACAGGAAGTCAGGGTTTAGCCATTTCAGGTGCGGTTGCAGGACCATATCTAACAGCGAACTCCACTGTGGGCTCTACAGTCGACAGTTGATATCGGTTGTTGTATAACAATACTTTATTTGTGTCTACAGTTAGTCAGGAATGGGTCCAATCGGAGGAGAGGAGATTCGGACTTTGTTATCGTGTTCAGTGAACGGTCATCGACAAGGAGGGGGTCATGTGCTGGTCTTGTAGCCAACTGTGACGGCATACACTCGATGGATTTCGTTTAGCGTAGGTTCGATAATTTCCGCCGCTGTCTGGTCGATAATCTCGGTAGGCGCCCGTCAGCATTGCAGAAACAAAAGCCCCGGTAGTAAATCCATTGCCCACGAAACACCCCATTATGTCTTCATAAAGCTGCCCAACCATTAGCGCGAGTCCCTCGGGCCATCCAAATTCTCATTGCTTTCAGGAGACCGGGATGGTTTACAATGCCGAATACGTTATTGACCCATGAAGGTGGCGCAGCGGTTGGTTCACACTTTCTAGCATTTCACGTGCATCTGGCGAGCTGTGAGTCATATCGGTTGTTTCATGGCTTCCTCAAAAGCTATATGGACTCGCGAGAAGTAGTCCTTGTTCAGGATGTGAAAAAGATGATCGAGTATAACACACACGAAGACTGTCAGCAGTGCTGAGAACGGAGATACCCTAATGACTGTGGCAGGTTTGCAGGTTTTTTCCATTTATAAAGGTGAAATCTTGCAAGATTTATCCTCGTCGTCCTACCTTCTGAAACAGCGGTACTAGCTTGTCTACGAGTTGGAGGCCGTCGTATTTGTGAATTCCGAATTAAACAGGGTCCGCGAACGGGATTTTGTATTGAAAATTTGCCGTAATGCCCCGATGATATTTTGATGGGACGCAGAATAGAGATCGGCACTGATCCTTACCCGAAAGGGCCCGTTAATGGCATCCTCGCAGACAGTCGACAGACGGTTGAGAACATAGGCAAAACGAACAGCGCAATGTTTCAGGATCTGGGATTTTTCCGTCAGATGGATTATTCAATTTGCGCTAAACAACGGTCCAGTACGGGCGGGTTGGGAGCATGGACTGCCACAGTGATCATAGGTAAAATCCTCGTGTCACGGCGATCTGCGCACCCCCGTATTTCAACTGTTTTGCGAATCGGTCAATTACCCCCAGCCTGTCTTGTAGCTAATGACGACGGTGAAAGATGCGCGTTTATTTTAGGAGTTTCCTTTTCTTTTAGTTTAGCCGCTCCATTCTGTCTTCTTTTCATTAACTAGATCGTGGTGTTTTTAGCGCACAGATCCGATGACTTCAGTGACAGCAGTTCGGATGGCATTTCGCAGCCGCTTACAGCTGCAATCAATGCCTTCAGCTGCTATGGTTTGAATGTGGCCCAAGCTGGTGTGCATTTCGCCGGAGAGGTCGCGTCTGCATCCAGCCAAGTCCAGTGCTGCAGGTGCCTCCTTCTCCTCCTAGAGACGTCATTGTAGCTAAATTTATCGCCTTGTCTTCGGGGCTAACATGCAGTGGTGGAGCCGTCACTTGGCCCCACGTTCTGCGCCTGCCGTTGGCAGGTTACGGGGGGTCGTCTTCAGATGAGCACAATGACCAGCAGCTATCACCGATGGGATGGAGGATGCGCTCATGTTGTCTTCCTGGGCCAAGAGGCGGTGTTCGCAACGAGGTTGTGTCCTACTCACGCCCTCAGCAGAGGGCATCTACTACAGTTGCAGTGAGAACCAGGCAGTTGTTCCCATTCAGCGTGTTCCGTGACAATCGGGCGCTGAAGGCCCGGAGCACAGTTAGTTTGCCCGTCCTCGCTATGAACACGAGCATGGTGTGCAGATATTCCTTGAACTGGTTTCTCACGTCGTCAACGTCAGTTGTTGTGGAGGTGAAGCGAAGATGACGGCAAACTCCTGTCCCCCGAACGCGAGCCTCATTAAGCAGAGGCTGTTGGTTCCGTGGGAGCAGGCGACGTCTAGATCAGCTGACTGATGAGGGCGAAGGAAACTCCAATATCGTGTCCTATTCCATGGGACGGTCGCTAGAGAAGGTGCAACTCGCACTAACCGACAGGGACACGAAAGATTGGAATGGCCATTTCAGGCTAATTTGCCAGGAACCTCAACCCTGGTTACGAAGATCGTAGGACATGGCCTAAGCCCAGCTGTTCACTCAGTTTAACAGACCAGTAGTCGAGTCATTGGCACACGCTCAGCCGACGGCGAGCATGAATATGCAAAACTGGAAAGAACAACCGCATTTGTCGCGGCACAACCAAATATTACTAAAATAGAGGGCAGAAGAGAGATCGGGCGCAATTAACATACGTACGACCAAAATGCACGGCGATAAAGTGATCCGATCCTGAATCGCAGGTTCCCTGGGCCCCGAGTTGATGCGGTCAGCTAATGACAGAAAATAAGCCATAAATGGTCATGCTAGCATCCCATGTCTTTTTCGGTAACCTTTGTCAGATGCTTTTTTATATAGTTCGACCATCGTTTTCGTCGATGCCCATCGCGTACCCGCAGAAAGGCGGGCGCAGGGACAGTACCTTTCGCGTGAGTTGGTTTATTGCAATAGACTCGCGCTGGATCTACCGCACTCCCTACTACCCACCCTCCTGGGTGCGATGTCGAGATAGAGTCAAGAAGAACGGAGGCGGGATCGAGTACAGGTAGTTGGCGCCGCGTGAATACGCGCCTAGGCATTCCACAACGCCTTCTCCCTGATGTGATGTATGACGTGCGCAGCCCAATAACGAGTGCCGTACACTGATCTGGCCGTCGTATTGGTCCAGCCCAGCTCCCGCGTTGCCCGTTGTAGGGGGGCGGCGAAAGCACGTGGGAAACGGATCTGAAAAAGTCAATGCCACAAACTTCGGAAGATGGCTACGCCTCACAAATGTTCATTTGACGGCCTGGCTTCCTTGTTTGCCTAGGGTCGACAAAAGAGGGAGGAACAATCACATACGGACAGGGACCAATCACATGAAATGTTAACCGAGATTCTGAAATGCGTTTTGGGTTGGGAAAGATTACTTAAATGGGGATGTAAGATTGATTATCTTGCGACGTAATACCGTGATATTTCAGACGTGTCAGGGTGCTGGTCTTTCTTTTCGGCCACCCATAAAAACCGTTGTCGGTGAAAAATGAATACTCAAGTAGTATGCATGTTCTCTATCGACTTTCGATGCCTTGTAAATCCAAATATATTTTACAGAAAACCCTAGTAAAAATATTATTTCTCGTACTCATTTGGTAGCTAAACATGTCTTCTTCCAATTTTATACTTTCAGAATCGGTACCTTCCGGTTTCAAGAAAGTGTTTCCAATTCTCGGCCAAGTTTGAACTCGATCTGGGGTTGCATCCTTGTTTAGGGCTTTCAGTCTTCAAACCGTATACTTTTCTTGTAAGGAAAAATATACATTACTTTATACCGTTACGAAAATACTGTTCAACGAATGTGGACTGTGTTGTATACTTTTTGAGGACATTGCATGATCTTAAGAAATCCCATAATTAGACACTTCTTTAAAACCGAAAAGTGCTGTTTCTTCGAGTATAAGATTTGAAGATGTGATTTGCTACCAAATGAGCACGAGAATTTTCTGTTCCCTGCAAAATATCGCTGATCTTATAAGGAGATCGGAAATCAATGGAGAAGATTCATTTTACTTGAGGAATCATTCTCTGCCAAGCGCGTTTTTTGCAGGTCGCTGAAAAGCAGTGCGTCCAAATGCCGACATCTTGGCGTATCCGAAATGTTAGGGAATTATGCCACAGGGTAGTCATTATTACAAACTCACCTAAGTCATCTTTCCTAATCGAAAAGGCATTTCAGAACTTCTGTTAACATTTCGTGAGATCGGTCACTGGCTGTATACTTAGAACAGGAACCCAAATTATTAGCGTTCAAACATAGACGTGAGACACGTAAACTCCTTATTCCAGCCTACCAAAAGGTCAGGAAGAAAGGAGGGAAATGGAAATGATAGAGCAGACACTTACAGTCCGGTAGATGGCACTCCTTCAGATGTTCACAAAGGCTTTCACAGCCGGCACACACGAGGCCACAGTCATTGACGGGGCAGGCAACCAAGTCGGCTGCCGAACTGCGTCCCGTCGAAGCCTTCTCGTTCACCCGTTCACTATTGCTTTCCGAATCCAGCGTACGCGATCGGAAGTGCTGGCGACAGCACGCGGCGTTCGCGTTTCCGCCAATACCACAAGTACCCGCGGAGGCGCGCCCAAGTCGACAGCAGCAGTAGGCGGCGGCAGCGGCATCTGAGGCGTGGGGGGCGGCAGGGTAGTTGGTTTTTTCACGGACTACACTGGCAGAACGCGTGGTATCCATAGAGGCGGGTATACCGCTGCTCACTGTCCGGCGTCGACGCGAGAAGTAGCTGCCTCCGCCGGCACTGCTGCAACAGTGGCTGCTGGGCGAGAGCACGGGTCCGAGGGCATCCGTGCTTATCACGGAAAGACGTTGTTTCCTCTGCCTTACAATCGAGAGTGGAGGACCGCCGCGCGGATGTGGAGCAAACGAGTTCTCCGGACACTGCCAGGAACCAGGCGAAGGAGGTTGACGTCTACAATGCCAGCAGAAGGAGTGGTCAGCCTCGTCAGACGCATAACACTCTGAGTGATGACCCCCCAGACTGCTGCTGAAGGCGCTGTCCGTCCAACTCCTGCGGTCATCAAACTGATCACCAAATTCGCTGGCTGCATGCTGACGGTGATGATCGCGGTGGTGCTGATTATGACCGCAGGTCGCAGCACTGGAGTCACCAAAAGCAGTCAGGAGGTCTAGCACCGAACCACTGCTGGCAGTGCGAACTAGGGGGCTGGGAAAATGGCCGGACGAACAGTCAGTGCAGCTACGCGAGGGAGAGACCGCTGAGAAACGAGACAACATGGAGGCCGATCGAGGTGGGGAAACGGAATAGGCGTCCGCGGCCAGATCATCGTCGCCTGCATATATATCGCGGAGACAGGGCAAGCTGTCCGTTGGTCCTCGGTGGGCGTGGGGGAGGCTGTTCACCTCGTCAGAAGCCATGACACTGCCCCAGTCACTTCCTACAGAGAGAACGACCGAGCGAAAGTCTTCCTCGTGCGGAGACATTGGCATGGGGCTACTACCGACGAATGAAGCCCGAGCACTATTGCGACCGGCAGGAGAATCGTTCGGTGGTGAAACTATCGGAAGAAAACGGAAAAAACGTCAACAATAAGAACTAACAACCTCCTATCCGTCTGGAATTTCAGGCCACATATGGATCAATGTGAAGATACAAGCCCAACTTCGAATTAATTCTTGCAAAATGTGGGAGGAACCTGCAAGACTTCAGGTGTCACAAGTTATGTACAGAAAACGCGCTCATTCAAAGAGGAGACAAGCCCTTAGCAAAATCTGCGCGTCAGCTATCGTTGGGTGTTTACGCGACTGCGCTATTTTTCTGGAAAAAACCCTTCAGGAAAATTGCAGTATCGGGGTAAAAGACGAAAGCACTACCCAGGCAAAGTTCTCTCCCCTACACCCCTCCAAGTTGCTGTTTAACAATAACCCGCAGACACCGACTACTATGAAGCTGATGAAAATATAAGATATGCAAAGTTCGCACATTTAAAAAAATCTAAATCTTAGATCTAACTAGATGTTGACTGCAAACCAGACGGCGAAGAGAAATGGGCCTCCCTTGGCAGAAAACTGGAAGTCTACACCGATTGTCAGCGAAATCTCTACGCAAGAGCCCGATTCGGGACTCCATCCACGTGGGAGTGGCATCCACTTCGGGGCTTCCCAGGACGCCAGCTGAGGTGAATTCGTTCAGTTTGCGTAATTTGGCAGAAACTATTTTGAGTGTGGAAAAGTGCTCCAAATACCGAATCCTTCAGTTTAACGGCTAATGAGCAATGTAGTTAAAATAGCAACATTTTATACTTCCTATGAAAATGCGAAGGCGGAAACATTAGGCTTCTGGTTTTGATACAAAGTGTAAAGGCGCGAAATAAGGAAACAAAAATGAAAACAGTTCCAGTTTAAAATCGAACGATAGAACTTGAGGCAAAAATGGACGATGGAAGTGCACAAAAATCAATGATGACAGTGACCTTGAGAAGCGGGTCAAGAACATAGCAAGAGGTGATGCTTAAGACCGTAGGCAAGATATGGAAATGGGCAGCGCGTAATGGCTCGCTTATATCGCAACTTTGACAGATATACTAGCATATGTTAATGAAGACAAGAGTTAATGAATGCCTTGGATGGACCGTATCAAAAAACGATATTACCACTGATCGATGAACGAAGGCTTGCACGTTCCTAAGGAATACCGGCTGGTAGCACGAAGATGTAGTCATAGTTGTATTACTATCGTTATCATTGTGGAAGGTGGCGATGGTGGTAACAATGGTAGCAGTGGTAGTAGTAGTAGTAGTAGTAGTAGTAGTAGTAGTAGTAGTAGTAGTAGTAGTAGTAGTAGTAGTAGTAGTAGTAGTAGTAGTAGTAGTAGTAGTAGTAGTAGTAGTAGTAGTAGTAGTAGTAGTAGTAGTAGTAGTAGTAGTAAGTAGTAGTAGTAGTAGTAGTAGTAGTAGTAGTAGTAGTAGTAGTGTTCGAGCCTCGGGTGTTCCACATTTCGGGGTTGGGTATGACTAGCTGACGACGGCTAATAAGCCAGAAATGGTCATTCCAGTCAGTATTAATAGTAGCAGCAGCAGCAGTAGTAGTAGGTCAGATCAGCGGCTCAAGACACTTCCGCCGAAAACCAAGAACATACCACAGACGATGTCAATTTCTCGTCCTCAAATCCTGAACCCTTGCGTAATAAACTAATTAAATTCCGACAGTTTCGTTGCGTTTTGGTTATGATTACACATGGATCGCAAAAGACAACTGGCAAATCTTGGCACTGACTTTAATTGAGATCGTGTAACTTCTTTCGTGTCTCTGTTCAGGCGTACGCCTATTCTAGAGTGAAAATTAGACATCCTTGATGGGAACTAGCCGCAAATCAATGACTGATTACAAAAAAACAGAACGTAATGACGTTCTACGGAGGTAGCACGAGTGCTTTGGCGATTAGCTCAATAAGACTGCGCATAAGACGGCAAAAGACATTGCTACATATGTGGATTAACATCGCAGGCAAAGACTAGCGGGGCAACAAAAAGGCCCCGATGTAGACAGACTTCCGCAAAAAATCTAAAAAGCAGCAAATGGAGGTCTAAGAATGACGATCCTAACAGGCAAGCTAGCAGCTGACTGGTTCAGACAACAATCCCGTCATGTGAACGGTTTGTCGGCAAACCAATCACGTGAAAAAAGGGGTGCAAACTATTTAAAGGTGAGAAAAAAGCACAGAAACAGGGTACCAGATGATGGGCTGCAACTTACATGCGGTAGTAGCTTGGACAGTACTACCATGCCTCGAGTACATACTCCTCAGAACAGAGGTGGTGGTAGTAGTGGAGGGGGGAGCGGTGAGGCCAACTGTTTCAGCAGCGCTCGGTTGAACAAACTTATTACCAGTTGCTACTGCGCCTGACGCCGATACTGTTGCCGCGGTTGCTGAGGAAGACAGTTGTAGAGGAATGACAGCGACCTTTTCGCCTCCACCAACAGCGGTCACAGTGGAGGAGGAACTGGTCATAAAACTAGGCTGACCATCACCACCGCAGCTGCGCTGAGTTAAGAAAGGAGGAGACATGTTCCTAGTAAGCGAAGAAGCGCCTACAGACGGGCAGAGTGAAACCAGGGAGAGAGAATTGCCAGGGAAGGAGGTGATAGCCTTTGGCGTGTTTGATGGAGACGGCGAAGATGAGCGCTGTCTTGAGCGGTCAAGGGAGAGAGAAGGCCGTTCGACCTGAGGGAAAAATTAAACATCCCGAGTTAACCGTTTGTGTTTAATTGCGCGACCATAATGCGTGCATAAGGTGCTCAGGTAGAAGGATACACCCTGCGGGAGTGACGGTCGCTCTAGTCATGTAGAACAGCCTAGCTTTCGGTAGTGACTTCAACAAATCCTGTTCTTCGCAGCTACTACACCTCCTAAGCCGCTTTGAATGGCAGAGTAGCTGAAATATCTACATCCGGTGAGGCAAGTACACTCTGATTCACGTAGCAGGGAAGAGCCAGCCGTTTTGTCACACTAGTGGCGGAAGCTCTGTGGCAAATCCACAACTGCATCCGACTCGGACTTGTCGCAGATGGATTGGGAAAGTGAAGAAATAGTGAAATCGATCTAGCGCTCAATCCTTTACTATATGATGGCTGGCGTGCTAAAAGTTATGACTTCGAGAACGGGGTCCAGACTGCAACTGTCCCTCACAAAAATGACCCTTACGGCCTCCTTAATTTCGGCAGGAGCTAATATGATTAAATTTCTTTTATGGGCACGTCGGAACCTTACGATAATGGCATGCGTTGGCGGACGAACCTCAGGCCCCGTTAGCAACTGCCCCCAATTCCGCCCCCGGAGCAGATTGACTCGAGCTTGGTCAGGGTATACTGAGAGAGGGAAGCGTGGCCAATTCAACAAGTGGTTTCCTTACCAGAACAAGCTGACACACCAAAGGCCGTGGTTTAGAAGGATAAAAATTGACGCGATAATTCGGTCCTCCTCAGAACTGAGGATCTGGCTGGGACGATTCCTCCTTAGCGCTACCCTTCATGGAAACTCTTCTCCTATGAGATATCCCAGATCCCTATTTAAGGCCTGGTTGGTCTGCGTGTAGGAAACAGTACGACCATGAGGCTGGCAGATTGCGATTCAATGCCGTCGGCCGTTGCATCCATACACACATCTAGTAGGCTCAGGTTTGTCTTACCACAGAAACAGGCACAAGTTACCGCTGCGCCTGCAGGTGACTTTCGCTGCTTGCGACGGACGCATCGCAGATAGTAATGCGGCGCCTCCCATGTGGTGCAAAGACATGAAAGAATCTGTAGATCTGGTACAAGTAACTATTTTTCATACCCTCTTACGGGACTAGCTGGATTTAGAGGGTGATACACAAACTCGATCCTGACTCCAGTCCGAGTCGTCGTTCATACGGTAATTTTTTGCATATTCAACAATTAGTTTTTACTAACTTAGCAAACACTGGTTCAAGGGAAAATGAGCACCATTCGGGTACGGTTTGATATTGATTAACAACATGTGTAACTATGAAAATAATGAGGAACAGCTAAAACCTGTAGCGGCTGATAAAAGACTTAATTAGTGTGGACGAAAGTACAACCCCAAGGAAACTGAAATTTGACCGATTGTATAACCCACTGACTTAGTACAATGATGGCAGCATATCCAACAAGCCCAAAATTAAGTATCCAATAGTGAGCTCATTTCCACCAGCTCCACCACAAAATGGCGCTCACGAGGATTCCGATGTACGTTGACGAGGTCCACCATGCGGAACGTACGAGAGCGCATTTCTCAAATCCCCTGCACCCCAAAAACCTCTCGACACCGGGTTAGTCTTCACAACTTCCCCCAAGACAGTTCGTGCGAACGCCTGTAAATTCCTCTTCGACTCGCCTTTGTGGTTGGAGAAACTATTGAACTCCTGTTATAACGGTGATATTAGTTGGCCAAGATGGTGTGGCACCTCGTGGATGAACTTGCCGCAGACTCGCACCTCACAATCGCTGACCGGGAAGACATGGCTCTTCATCATTTTATAGGTTTAACCGCGGCAGACTTAACACACTCCCTCCCGGTTGGAGCGTCCGGTGACACGCAGGGCATAATAGAATGTGCAGAACATTACCTGCGGACAGAAAAAAACCACCAAAGCACTCAATCGACCTCCCGACAGTTGGACAACAGGGGGTAACGGACCAAAATTACTACTGGAAAGGCCGACAATGGCGCCCTCCGATGCTACAACAACCGGCGAAGTTACTCTCTTCGGCACTTCGTCAACAAACCTCAGCCTATTCAGAAGGTGTGCCTGCACAGCACAGAATCCATAACATAAGCCAATCGGTTTTGTAACGCACGGCCCTAGATTGTCCAACACGCACGCGCCATAAAACGAATCGTCGAGCATGCAGTTTTAATAGAGAGGAAGAAACCTCACAGTGCACTATCGGAAATTATGGGATTGGTACCAGCTTTATACCCACTTGTTCTGATATTTTGCGCGCTATCCTACCACATTACACGATGGTTGGGATCGACGATTACTTGGTTAAAGCCTTCGTTTATGCAGGTGTCACAGTTTACTTAGAGGCGGTATCTTATCTCTTAATCAGCGAAATGGCAGCAGAAAACGCAGGCCATTTCCACGTCTACTAACGACGGACTGTCAAATTATGACCACGTTGCTTACGATCTGACTACCAGTTCCCTTCCTGAGCAGCAAAAAAGGAAGTACTTCACGTAGCCCCTGCCCTGGGACGTATTAGTAGGACCTGATTTCCTCGTCTAACACGACTGCGTACTGGGCCACCAATACCACAAGCGATAGACATATGGCTCGTGCGGAGGTTTCTGTAGCCATAAAGATACCAACCCCCCTCCCCCCACAAACCTGGGCAGAATAACTCCCAGCTAATGGCGAGATCAGGGGTATAGACAGAATGACGTCGAGATTTCTATTGCAAAATAACCAAGATGTTCTTGAATGCGACTAGGTTTCTTTGGGGCGCACTATTGTGATTTGAAAAACGGTAGAAACCGGCATAGCGAAACTGTTATGACAAGCACCAAGTTTAATTTCTCAGCACCAACTTGCAAGGGCCGTGAGCGAACATTTCTGGTGGCATGACTCCTGGGCGCTCTGTGACTGCTTACTCGCAGGAGGGTTCGACCGCTTATTTAGCAGTGGGCTAGTAGTAAGGTCTTTCTATGACGCTACGAATGCCACTGTCCCTGGAGCCGGTTTTTTTTACCCACATGCGCTAGCGACTGGACAGGTCAACAGACTGACGATAGGCATTATGGCTATCCATAGATTGATTTATTGGTAGTAAAGCCCAAATGAATGTCAGACCCCCGTTAGTCGAATTCGTCGGCATGGGCCCGCTATCAGCTGCTTGTATGATTGACCTCAGTAGTGTCTGAACCGCGAGTTTTGTCTTCAGTATGTTATTACCGACAAAGACAAGGGGGACTGGAATGGTCATTTCTGGCCTATTAGCCGTCGTCAGCCAGTCATACCCAACCCCGAAGTGTGGAACACCCGAGGCTCGAACTCGCGATCTGTTAGTTAGAAGTCCTTGTTCGTTTGTCTCCCTTGCATACGAGCTGTGTAGTGAGCATCGACCATACACCTCAAATCGGGGGTTTTTGTTGCGTAAGACCCAAACGGAGGCCAAAAATGTGATGTACGCGAGAGACGGGCTTAAAAGTTGGGTCAGCCACAGCGTCCTACCCCATCGCAAGTCAGCCGGGCCCAATCTTGCCTCAGGCTCGTGATGGGCGAGGGAACAGTAAGGCTGATTCTGCGAAACCGTTCTTTATTAAGACTAATTTAGCATGCTCCTGGTCTACCACGGCGCCATAAAGGCTGCAGGTTCGAAGGTTGACAACTGTCGGGACTGCGAGGTTCTACGAAGAAAGGGCCAGATTGCAATGACTCATTCATAATGCGGTTTTTACTGAAAATTTTACGCTTGCGATAGTTGAGTGTCAAATCAGCTCTGTGTCGGTTGGGGTATTGGCATGCGCGTGTCACGGGGTTGACGGGCATAACTAAGTTCAACCCAACCTCCAGTCGTTGTGACGTTGGGGCACAATGGCTGCGGGACCGATGTTGCGTAGGTGTCCTAATCGCCACTTCTTTAGGGGTGTTTGTGGTATCTATTGAACCCGACGGACAAGTGGTCGTGAGCAGTGGCCTTTGATGGCCCCCAAAGTCTCAACAGCCGACATCGGTGGCTGAATTAGGTGGTTAGCAAATACACCAACAGGTAAGGTTAATAATAGGTACTCAGCCAAAAGGAAAGACAGTGAGTGGTTGAACTCGGTTTCGAGCGGAAAAGATAGGGCGTGTTTGTTGGGAACGAAGTAACTCGAAGATGAAAGGTAAGAAACGAAGAATATTAGTAGACGCGAAGTTTAGCGCAATACTGTTCACCATTATATTCTATGTTGGCCGCTGTCATGTTACCATGTCTATCGGGACGGTAACAACCGTCGTAGGTGGGAATGTAGAGGGGTGGGCGGTAAAGAGAAGAAACGGAGACAGGGGGGAGGGATAACCAGACTCACCCTTATTGCCCGAATAGGTAAACAGAGCTTAAGCGATGTGTGGGCCGCGGGGGGCGTGGAAACCTGTAGGGCGGCGGCAGAAGCTGAGATTACATCGGCCCCATCAATCTGACAACCGTTGTAGACAAGATCGGAGTCTGGCATCGATTCCTCGATGTCCTCACCGTGATATTTCACCAGATGCCTCGTCAGGCCCAGGCGTGCCTGATAGCGTCGGCCACACCTGGGGTGAGGACACTGCGGACAAGGAGAAAGACCCGGTCAATTAACCGTGCACCAGGCCAGCCAGGCTTCATAATCTCACTACGCTGCCACAAACTACTTTTTCGAATGCCGAAGTGCAGAAGTTAACTGTTGCAGCTATCAGGTAGCTAATGACTGAGACAACAAGCATGCTGGTTTAGTTTTGAATGGCATCAAAGTCCAAAATTTGCCATTTCAGAGGTTTTCCGGATTTAGGAAGAAAAGACAATTATAAGTCCTTTTGACAAATTGAGCACACCAAAGTCAATACTACAAAGACTCTTGAGGACCAAAATTGGTCCAGCCTCTTTGAACGGTTTTATCAACCGTTTTCGTCAGAAATGACAGTCAAATCCAATGAAAACCTGCGGACAAAAATCGGAAAAGGGGGGCGGGTATAAATTTGAAGCATAGGAAAAACGGGAGTTTGAATGCAATGAGGTTGGCCAGCGGATAAGACGGAATTGTTCCTTGGGGAACGCCAACTAGTCGTAGGTATATTTTATAATGATCTGAGCTTCCCCATTCCACTAGACTTTCAATATTTTGAAAGACGGTGTAAGGAAACAGGGTAGCGATCGTATCCTTTATCCCCAAAAGAATAAACTATTCCCCATCTAGCACTCCCCTAGTTTGGGAGTACAAAAGTCATACCACAATTTGCACAAGGAAAGAAAAACCGCTAATTTTTGGGACTTTTCGGCAGATAGATAAGCATAGACAACAGAAAAACAACCAGAAACGGGGTTCACTAACTGGTTCAATGTAGGGAACTAACAAGTCTGCCAAATGTGTCGGAATAGAAAAGCTTTCTCAAAAGAAAACAAAGGAAATAAACAAAACGATCGGTGAAGGTAAAGTTTACTAGACCGCTACAAAGCAATGCTGTTTGGAAATATATGCACGAACCATGGGCAAGACAAATACAAAGGACCCATCGCTTCTGCATAGTTGCACTTAAAAGGCGGATGTTCAGCCGCCAACGGAAAAACGAGAAGCAACGCACAGGTCGAAATAATTACTTACAAGAAAACGAAACCGGTCGCCAGAACTCTGGGATGAATAGTCGCTCGAAAATAGTTTATTCACGGGAATCAGTGGCGTTGCCTAAATGGGCAGGAGATAATGTAAGTGAAAAAGACATGGATATCTGTCTAAAAAAGCCGGCAGAATGGACAGAAAGAAACTTAGTAGTTCGCCAAAATGCCCGGTGGGGAGCAAACCTGCATTTTTCGGGTAAGTAGTATTTGCATTACTACTAGAATGGCAGGACTTAGGCCACGGTGGCCTGTCAATGTCATCACGTTTAGTGGGATCGACGTGATACTTTGGTGACAAAATGTGTGCTAATATGAATAAAATGGAAATACTTGATGACGGAAATGTTGAGGATGAATGTGAGCGACTGAAGGACGCTGTTTACGTACTGGTAAGTGCCTAAAGCCGCACTCCGACAATATCAGGACTGATTTTCTGACAACGAAGGCATCAAGCAATTGTTCTCAGAGGAAGGTCGACCTCATTCTTCTGATGCCAACGCCAGTTGCGACGGAGGGTATGGAAGACGCAAGACAACTGGCTCGCCCTCAAGACAGAGAAGCTTCAGGAATACGTTTACTGTAGTGAATTGGGGGATAACTGCGAGGCCATCGAGACAGCCAACGATCCACAGCCTACAAGAACTGAGCCGCTACATAAGAGCGGTGTGCAAAACACTTTAACTGGGTCCGCGACAAAAATAGCAGCAGACTCCCTCAGGCGGGGACCGCGCAGAATTTGTCCAGTGGAAGAACCCAGGATGTCGATTTGGTCCTAGCTTAGGCCATCAGTATGGTTGCGCACGATTATTTCACAAACCAACTTCAGCGTTTTGGGAAATGTACAGGAGAAGAAAAATGTCGCCGTACTTCGAGGAGGCGATCACAGGGCGCAGTTTTGCGGGCGAATAAGACAACGAAAAATCTGCGATAATTACGGTAGTGTCGATCTTTCCAGCAAGGCTGACAAAATCCTCGTCACCGTTTTTTTAGTCACTCGACTTTACACCCGGTAGGAGAACAACTTCCGAGGACGCGGTATGTGTTCTGGAAACGCCGATCAACTGGCATCAATTGTGACTTATACGAAATCCCTTCTTCCAAAGCGGATTCGAGGCACACATTGGTCTTGTGGAACATCCTACCATCCATCACAAAACCACCAACCATCAAAAATAAATGCGAACGCTATGACTAGCGGACATCTACGGGTACTTTGGAAAAAGGCGGAACTCTTTGATGGTGGCACTGGGCGTCCTAGTCACTACAGGACGCCGCATTGTCTTATGCCGTGAAAGGACTCAATTTCCCTGCAGATTGCTGGTTCTGATTTGGCTATGTCGAATTTTAGACAACAGAGGTCACCTTTCGCGAAATGACAGAGAACTCACGAATGTTACGCATAGTGAGTCCAAAGAAGGCAAAACTTCGGCATCCAGGTGGCGCATGCATAGGTACAACTATGCCCAAAGTCCTCACACATCGCTATTCGCAGAAATAGTCAGGAGAAAAGCCCGTCACTCCTTGTTACCCCGGTCACTGCGAGGTAGCCAGTAAAGAGGAAGCAAACGCGAGGTAAGGGTCGGCAATACACTGATGAGGCGCCTATTTGAAGGGGTACCCGAGTCCTCACAACATGTTGCAATCGCCGACGCAAGGTCTGACAAGACAGAGAAGCAACAAAACGAACAGCTGAGAATGTGCGCTCTTAAGGACAGAGCAGGAATCCTAAGCCGACTGCACAGTGGCCGTCCTCTGGACTTTCGCCACTAGCAGTATAAAACAGGAGGCCTTGAAGATGATATCCGGAAGAAATGCTGCACTGGAGTAGCGACCACTGAGTACGTACTCGTGGAATGTTCTCGCCTCCATAGCATCTCTGACTCTAACCGGAGCATGCGCGAAAAGGCTTCCAAACCCCAAAAATACCGATCATCGGAGAGTGGTGGAAAGGCTCAGTCGACGCTGTCCAACATCCCTACGCCTTACCGTCGACAATGCTCACAACTCAGCCCCGTCTACGAAAAGAAACTCAGTAGAGGCCATTCCACAGTCATCACAGAAAGAAACCCATCGCCACCAAACCTACCTGTTGTAGCCGCAATCGATCTCTCGGTCAAAGGAACTCACAGTAATGATGGGCAGACTACACTAGCTGACCTAGACGCGAGGTATTAACGACACTAACGTGCGACTTAATAACCCGCTCAATGCGGTGCCTGCGAAACCTGGGTCCATAGGCTGCTGTGGACTGCCACTTTCATTACTTCTCTGTTTGCTCCAATTCCACTTCCGGACCTGCCCCACCGATTCGGCATACATCTTTGCCGCTCCTTCACAGTTTCTGTTTATGCCTCACCAACAGCGCTGTCAACAAAAACAACACTCCATTCTACATCATTGTCACGCCTTCAATCCGCCGTAACACAACCCATCGGAGCCTTGCATTCGCACTTCGAACCCCAAGCTGAAACATGTGAAAATGATCAAGTCCTTTCGCAATCAGCCCCGAACCATCGATAGTTCTGTACATCCCTGTTCGTACTGTAGTTTACTGGCTTATCGGCCAAACCTTTGCAGGATATCCGAGTTCGAGTCTCGTTCAACAATAAGGGTTAAGATGACACGAAAAAATGCCTCTCAAGAAAGGGAGAAGTACAAACAAAAACGACTAAAATATTATTTTTGTGAGCTTACCGGATCCGGTTCTTGAACTTGTACATTTTGGGCTACGGTAGGTACCGACTGATTTGAATTGCACTGCAAGTGTTGTGATGTAATCAGTTTGGCCCTGTTTGCCAGCCTAACAGTGAGATTTTCCTGGCGCTGTTTAGTGGCGTTGACCAGAGTGACAAATGTTTTTGGTAATTTGTGCTCGGAGGCTGCAGATAACGAAGGCTTGTCTCGACGTAGAAGGGTAGGTCCGCCTTGGGCAGGAGCCGAGGAGGTAGCGGGACTGTCAGTAGTTTTGACCGTCTTACTTGCTCCCACTACAGGCAGTTGGAGGGCCGATATCAGACGCGAGGGATATGTTCTCTCCGCAGACTTAAATTGAAGTAGGAGCAGTGGTGAAGATCCCGAAGCACGCTCGCGAGTGACGCTAAGAGTGTTTTCGACTACGAGTTCAGAGTTTTGCTGATGTCGACCAAGACTGGACTGTGCCGGACAATTTAGAGGTTTTTGGAGCTTTGTACTGGTCAAAGATGGTTGCTCGCGAGGAATAAGAGCAAAGGAACGTTTTACCGGTGGCGGTGTAAATGAATCATCCTTAGACAACCCAACAGCACCTTTTCGGGGCGTTTTGGTGGAACCATTACCGGCATGGCGGTGTGCGGTAGTCGGCTTCCTACAAACCTGTTCACTAAAAAACTGAGATGGATGTTGAGGGTCAACGCGGTTTCTGGCGGGGGCAGAAAACTGATTGAGCACTTCCTCGACCTCATTGGCACTGAAGTTAGGTAGTTCGATGTTGGGATCTATGAGACTGTTCGAAAGGGATAGAAGGGAGCCGCGGACAGTCTCGTCTCCGGAGGATGTGCGTGGGTCACAAAAGAAAGACGTGTCGGATATGCTAGGACAAGCGGAACGGCGACTGGGCGTATCGGAGACGCTGGAAAAAAGTATATCACCGGAATTCGAAAGAGTAACTGCAAAACGTCTCCTCCGTGACGAAGCCGAATTCGTTTGCGGCAGCATCACACACAGAACGTCTGTGAGCAGCCTAAATAAATAATGAGTAAGCTTGTAAGCAAGCGATTTATAAAAAAAATTGCTGCAAAGTTACCGAATGAAGACTCCGCTATACAGCTACTGGATGGGCTCGAGATTGAGCTTCAAGGCAGAAAGCGGAACGAATAAGTCTCGTACTGCGATCAGTGAGTGCTCCTCTACCATTATACACACCCGATCGCAACCGACAGGATAACCAGCCCGTGGCACGGTGGTTAGGGCGTGAAACTTCTAACTAACAGGTCGCGGCATCGAGTCTCAGGGGTTGCAAAACCTAGGGTTGGGCATTATTGGCTCATGACTGCTAGTAAGCCGGAAATGGCCATTCCAGTCTTCCTTAACTTTGTTAGTGGTGCTTTTCTACCTTTAAAGACTATTTTTGAGGTGCAACTTATAAAAAAAGGAGTGAATACAAACGAGAGTTATTTTCGGCATGGATGTTTAGAAAGACTAAAAAGCTGTAAGCTTAATAAAGTTAAACGGGTAAATTGTAAGTATTGAGGCCTGGTGAGTGCGGCAAAGGGGAGACGTAAAAGTTTTTCACTTCTAAAACAGGTGCTCTCGCAATCAGAAAACAACTTTCATAGAAGCCACGAACTGCAAAATCCATTAAATAAGCACAAGTAATATACAGCATGAATAACCTGTGTCGATAAGAGTATGGCGACCTGGGCGGCCCAGCCATATAAAAGACAGAGAATTCAGCCTTGATTTCCGGCAGCCGACTCAAACTGTGCAACTGCTAGTTGCATACAACATTGAACACAGACGTCGTAAATATTTTTCGTCATCATAACAGTTATTCTTTACCAGCAGCTGTCCTTAAAGCACCCGACGGGCAGATTCGGTTTTTGACTTCAGAAAATTACTCCATAGGCCACTTTGGGTTTGGATGATCAGAACGAACTGTTTGTCACCAACACGTGCTAGCAATATCGCCGCAAACATCTGCTGACCAAGTATTTGGACGGCGGCCGTACGGCCAGTCAGATCGACTAAATTCTAGTCGGGTCAGGGCTCCATAGCTGATTTTGCGATAGAAAATTCATGCGTGCTGCTGAAACTGATAAGGCCCATTGATTAGATCATGTTCTCGTCTGCACACACTTGATAATTCACCTCCCCTCTGCACTCAGATTGTCACATGTGAAACGCCTTGATGTGGCATAAATACGTCAACCCAGCACAGCCGAGGCCCTGAGCACACAAATCCGATCTCGTTTCGCGACACGATTCGACGGAAAAGGAAGTGTCCATTTGTTACCATTAAAATCGCCAGTCTATGGAGCGGTGATTCGGCAATGATTGGATCAACGAAGGAACCCTGTGGTTGTCCGTCCAGATGGCCTGAGCCAGGTCCTGCAACGATTATTCCTTCCACCTGGAAAAGGACGCAAAAGGCGACTAAGGATGACCGACAGAAATATTTGGTTGAAACAGCGACCTCCACGAAGCATGCCTCAAACGTTGTTGGCGCTCGGAAACTGCCAAATCATTCGCCAGGTTAGCGGTAAGCTACGTTCATTGATTGATTCTGATGGCGATGTTAATGGCGGCTTCATCACTGACAGCTTAGTCAAGGTGAAGTGCTGTGTGAGTAGTTCAGACACCTCATCAACTTCGATGAACAAACCGGCGCCCCGTAGCTCCCCTCTGGATCAGTCTTATTCCTCTCCAGCTTGCAGTGCCATGTTACCCTCCCCCCTACCTCCGCAGCGAAACTGACCGATGGAATACAGAGGCTGAATAGTCACAAGGCGCCAGGAGAAGACAGTACTCTCGCTGAAATCGACAAGTATTGTGCCAACACTCAGGCGCCTTGACTTTATGCAGTGATTGAAGCTGGGCAACTTGATGTTAGGATCTGAGACTGTTCGAAAGGGATAGACGGGAGACGCGGAAAATCGCATCTCTGGAGGTTGTGTGTGGGTCACAAAAGAAAGACGCGCCGGATATGCGGGAAGATGAGGTCGTTCCTGGTAACTGGGGTTTGGGCATCCTTGCAGTTGTCTTCATGACGGGAGATAAAACAAAGTATATGAGATACCGCGGCATAAGCCTCATTAACGTTTCTGTGAAGGTATTAGCTGTTTCCCTTCTCAGGCGATTCCAGGGCGCGCGTGACTCTAGGACGAGACCCAACGAAGCCGGTTTCCGAGCTGGGTGTGGATGCGCGGACCGCATATTCACACTAAGGCGCATTCTGGAATTCCGTCATAGCTACCAACTACTGGCGGTCGTCTGATTTGTTGGCTTCCCCACTGCGTTCGATTCCGTCCATAGTGAGTCCGTGGCAGACAATGGAACTAGATTGTGTATTGGTAGAAATCATCGCAATGATCGAGGCCTACTATTGCTCCACAACTAGTGGAGTTCTGGTCCACAAAAAGCTGTCCCAACCATGCGATATATGATCTGGCGTTCAGCAAGATTGTGTCCTGTCGCCCATTCTGTCCAACTATGTTCCTGCATGGATTCTCGGAAGGGCCTTACACGATCATGATGGTGTTGAGTTTACACCCGAACATCGGCTGACTGATATAAACTACGCCTGCAATATCGTCTTGCTAGCCTCAGGCGTTGGATATCTACAGTCTATGATACCACGGGTGAATGAAGTCGCTACTTCGGTCGGTTTATCTATAAACGCTGGGACGACCAGATTGTTTGCGAACCGCATCCCCGACCAGAAGATGGCACACCTCGGTATTAATGACTGCCAACTCGATGGAGTAGACAATTTCAAATACTTCTGGGCAAGACTTCTGCCGAATGGATAGAGTAAGGAAGACATCGTCTCCGAATCAATGCTGCTCACAGGGTTTGCACAATCCTTAGAAAGCGTCTATGGAACCGACTCAATATCTCCATCACCGCAAAGAACCTCATGTACCGTGCATTCGTCAGCTCAGTACGCCTCTACGATTGCGAATGCCGGACTGCACACATGAAAGATGAGCGAAAACTGGAGGCACTTAAACGCGGATGTCTGAGGGCCATCCTCCGAGTGAGGTAGATCGATTTTGTATTAAACGAGACAGTCCGTGCTCACGAGGAATTCTTAGGCCATAGAAATATGAGGATTGGGGCGTTTTGGCACATTCTTAGTGGTACACCTGATGGCCTTGGTGTTGCCACGTCCGATCCGGCGCCGCTGCCCACCTTACCTGTGGTATTCGTTCTCCGCCGCTGGGAGACGGCATCGGTCCAACTGTCCAGATCCGTTCCCGCGGATCACCACGCGTGAAAAGGTACAATCCG
Source organism: Spirometra erinaceieuropaei (assembly GCA_902702965.1). NCBI lineage: Eukaryota > Metazoa > Platyhelminthes > Cestoda > Diphyllobothriidea > Diphyllobothriidae > Spirometra > Spirometra erinaceieuropaei. Next base: position 126,317 of record CACRXP010000945.1, on the reverse strand, counting down.
CGACATCATTGAGGCCGGCTAGATCAGGCTAGGGCACAGCTGTAGCGTTTATAAATTGGACTTTCGTGTTGATGTAATAGTGGAGGATTGCGAATTTCGGCGACGAAAAGGGCCTTTTGTCACAAAAACGCACTTTCGGTATCGCAGCAAATTCTGCCTGACCTTGGAAACGAACGAAGGGAGCCATATTGACTATATTCTGGACGACTTATAGTTACGCAAGTGTGTGCATGTTAGCGGATAAATGCGTCGACGGCATCGAGGGCTGAGGCATATGAGGGTTTGGAAGGATGCCTGCCCCTATTCAGCAGGCTATAACAACTGGATCAGGTCAAGAACCTTACAGTTTTTAAGCAAACAGACCTTGCGACGACGACAACCTCCTTCACCATGCTCGTGAAAGAACAGAAAACCGGGGAATAAAGGAGTAGAGTGGGGGCCCCTAACGTCGGCGACAAACTGGAATTTTACTAACTTATTTTCCAGGGGAGTATTTGGTCTTCTGAACTTGGCGACTGTGTTCGCGATGTGAACTGTGAACTTTTTGCTAATATTTCAACTCAGATTGAGGACTGGTTTGATCAGTTTGACTCTCTCGTAAACTTGTAACCAGTCGCTACATCCGTCTCCTCAGAAACTATCCTTTCCGAGAGCACTGGAGGACGCCATCGTTGGAGTAGGCCGCCGATAATGTACTGAGGCTACGCAACAAAAAGACGTCCCCGCTGAAGTGACAATCGCACAACTTGCAACAGCGTCCATAATAATAGATTCAGTCGTCTACGTCTTGAAAGTTTGTCACAATCCAAACAATGACTCTCCGGTGTAGTCCCTCAGCAGTAAACTCTCAAGCAAAGTCGAGCCAGTTGGTACGTCAGCCTCGCAAATCAAATGACACAAGGCAAGAAATACGCTCCAAATCAGCTATCACCGCGTCTAATAACGTTTTCGCTTAGCTAATTTGACGTCGTGACCACGCGGGGGCGGATCCATGCAAGATGATACAACGAACAACTGCATATACGACCAACTGCAGCGGTAAAGTCAACAAAACAGAAAAATGGGTTGTGACAATATTTAAGGGTCTGGTGAAGCAATAGGTGCTAACCGATACATCCCTGCCTCGACCTGAAACCGCGCTAATTCTGTCCTGCCCCAGTGTTGAGGATAGAGTATGGCCGTGGAGTTTTTCGGCAGTTTCGATTAAACCTGTGTCACTGTATTTTTTCCAGTGAGTTATCAATTTTCCCCAGGACTGCCGTAACGATGGCTTCACTCCAGTCTGCGGGGTATACCTCTGAATTTCGCACTTAGTTCAGGGGTCCGTCCAGTCAATCAGCCGGTACTCTTGAAGGAAACTTGTAGATTTCCACTGAAGACAATCCTTTTTAGGGGGGTTTGACATGCGATAGATGTGTCATTACTTCATGGGCCGTCTTGGCAGGTGATAGACTACGATCACAAACATCCGGAATTGGCGCGTCCGTAAAGTGGACGACAGCTGAGCAGGCCGAGCCCATCGCATCCCAAAGACGAAAAATATGTTCATTCTGTCGCAATGTCGCGTTATACGTGAAGGTTAGCACCACAACCTGGCTGCCTAGTATTTATAGGATTGGCTTAGCCTCAAATTCAGTACAAATTCCTTACATGCCTGATATATGCGGCGTACTTATGATCAAGGGATTTTACTCAACAGTTCATTGCGGTTGTGCCGCACAGAGATCGTGGTTTTACGACGCAGATCCCTGAAGTTCGAGTTATTGTGAAGGCGGGCAGAATTTACACTATCGGTCAGGCGGCGTAGTTCATCAAACTAATCTTCGAAGTGGCGAATACTGTGGTTTAGAACATTCTGCAACGTGCTTTGGAGACTATGCTCCAATGCAAGCCGCTTGTTTTCTACTGAAGGAGCATTGTAGGAGTATGTGCTCTGCGTCAGCGGGCCTAGAAAATTGGAAGCAGCCAAATAAATGTCGGTGGTAGTGGCAGAATCGCTGGGGTGTCCAACAGAGCACTCGCCCAGAGATCACACCTTTTGGCATTTGCCATGAATTAAACTTGAGTTCCGCCAAGGCCGTGATCAAAATCATCCTCGTTGCCGATGCCGACACCATGCACCGCACTGAGCTGGCCCAGCTTGTTCAAAAGTGAATGTGGTCGATAGGATTTCGACTGCGGCCGCCAATTGAGTATTATATGACCCATTTTGGCAAAGGTGCGCAAAACAGGCGTTTGTAACGACCAAACGGCTCAGCACAATGAAATACGCGAGCCCTTTACCATTTGTGCAACGTTTTGACACCACATAAGGCTAATACCTCGTGAACTAGATGCACTGCACGTCCCCGTCTACTTCCGTGCATCATGCGCAAAACAGCGACTGTTATCTGACAGTAAAGAAACCATTACAGGTGTAATGCTCTGTGAAACGGTTGACGGGGCATGCGTTGAGGCCCGATTCGACCATTCCGGATGATTACGACATCACGTCAACCACTGTTGTCGGAATACCACAGTTGTCAAATACCTCCAGTTTTCGCTCGGCCTCCACGCGCAAAGCCCAGCATTCTTCTTTACGGTTGTGAATGCTGGGCTTTGCGCGTGGAGGACGAGCGAAAACTGGAGGTATTTGACCACCACTGCTTGAGGGCCATCCTACGAGTGAAGTTCACCGACTTCGTCTCAAATGAGACAGTCCGCGCTCGCTGCGACAACATCTCAAGGATAACTCAGGCCATCCAAGAAAGACGACTGAGGTGGTTCGGGCATGTTCTTCGTCGTCCATCTCAGGAGCTCAGTGTTACTGCCCTCGATCCGGCACCGTTGCCCCATTGGAGGCGTCGAAGAGGGGGTCAGTTCAAAACCTGGCTCGACACAGTACGTCAAGACATGGAGGTGGTTCTTGGACCTTCGGTATTCGGTCTCCAGCAAGCACATTTTAGCTTAGCTGCTGACTACTCGGTGCGTCCACGGGTGATGCATAGTAAAACGGCCTTCATCAAAGGCCATATGTGAAATAAACTAGCCCCCGGAGACATTATTGTAGTTGATTCAAGATTTAGTGACTGGCTTCGTGACAGCAAGTTGACGCATGAGCCCAAAAGTGGTAATTCCTATAGGTCAGACCATGCTCCCGTTTGCACATATCTAAAATTTCATCTCCCATCCGTGCCCAAAATATCCCGTGCAAGACACGTTACTGTCTCCAAATTACGACAACCCAGCACAGAAATCTGGTCACGAATTTCAGCCTGGATCAAAGGGGTGATGGTAGCAAATCATCATCATTCGATTCCTCTGTCTGCGAAGCAGCTGAGATAATTCTCAAATCCACGCAGAAGCCGAAATTGGCAAACCTGCTCAAGACCTTTATAGTTGTCTGTCCAAAGCTCAGGCAAATTTTTCAAAGGCGATCTTATGCGATCAACTCCGAAAAATGAGATAAAGAAGCCGCTATGGATGTCGCCCTCACGATCAATTGTGAATTCGCTATGGATGCTTGGTCCGATAACATATTTCGCACAACACTTTTTCCTGCATCATTCGTCGCACCTTAAATTAAACAAGACTCTAGAGTCAGATCCCATGTAACTGCAATTCTTAAAGTTGCTTGCAGTCTTTGTAGGTATGATTTAGAAAATTTGGTGCCCTAGATATATATAGTCAAGCTCTAATCCCTCGGTTAACCAAAAGAGGTTTGGAACAGAATATAAAAACTAGAATTTTGTAAAGTGCAAGAATGCAACACGCAAAATAGTGAATTCCTCTTCGACCGCATAGGCTCCCTTATTAACTAGCACAGAAAGATGATCCTAAGTCAGCATATGTTCCCTGAGAAAATTCAAATATTGCTACTTTCTTGCCTATGGTGATGTCCAAAGCAGAAAACTCGACAACAGTAGTAACTTTATGGGAGTTTGGCTCGGTCTCAGCAAAATTCCGCACCGTTGCGGTCATAATGATACTGAGTTATCCAGTGTCGGTTGCTCCTTCAGTGTACTGAGCCGATCTCATCTGCTGCCCAATTCACAACGTGTGGAAACTGATTACTTTCAAGCCTAGTTAGAGATCCACACACATGTTGGTCCTGCCAACACGGTGCTGCATTATAAGAAGGACAGCATTTTTCAGCAGCCCCATTGATCGTTGTTGGACCAACAGAGGACTTTTAATAATTACTGTTGCGACGTTTACACCGAATAAACTGGTGTAAAAAAGCTCCACACTAAGGAGAGGAAAAACGTCTATCGGCTTGAATACAAACAAATTAAGGGCACGAAATGAAAAGTGGCCAAGCATCACACAAGCGTCTCAGTAAAATCCGAGAAGGCATGCAAACAAAGCGCGCCATCTACTAGTTCATTAAAAGCGAGAATTTGTACACGCCAGAACATTGCGTTGGTGGAGGAAGATTCCAAACCAAAGGGTCCGATTTTAAGCTCGAAAACTGGAGTGTATAAATGCGGTCCTATATAAACACTTGTTGTCTAACCCGAAAAAAGTCCTGGTACTCGAGCCATTGTTTAAAACTCTGAGTACAATAACTAGTGGGAATGCCAATCAGAGCGCATAACAACAACTTATATTACCCCGTAAGGCCATTAAACTGAAAAGGCCGCAGAACCAAGTGAAGCATGTAAAAGAGCAGCGGAAAAAGTAACTACGCACTTACAGGGGAAATAATTAATCTGTTACCATTTTACACCAATCTTTTCATATATATGTCCTTCCGGTTCTTAAATATTGCAAGCCTCTTTGATTCCACGAAACGGTCTATACGTTTTAAAACTGAAAATATGGCAAGTTAGCTAACCAAATGCTTCATACCGGAATGGATATCAACTAACTAACTTACAATATTTGTGCGTTCGTAGACTGGCAGCTGGCTGCAGTCCCACTTTCCGCATTATTTGTAGTCCAAATATTCCTCAGATATGGAACAGTTCCCCAGGCTTTCATCATAAAGACGTCCATAATCCATTCTTGGTTATTCCTCCGCCTAACTCGTCAAACTATAAGCGCTCTCTTTTATGTTTCCTCCCCTACTTTCATTCGGAATAACTTTCCAGTCCACATTAGGTCATCGAATATCCTGATTTTTTTTAACTGGGAACTGTGTCATTATCTTAACAGTGACTCTTTTCGGCGTTTTCCCCAAGCAGCATTCTCCAAGACTTCGGAAAATGGCCATTGTGAAAGTAGATCTGAGTCACTTGCCATTATTTCTGTCATTAATCAATAGGTGCTCGCTTCCATACCATTGCAGCTAGGAGGCCGTCTCCCAATTTTCTCTGTCCGGCTCACATCTATCGTTCGCAGGTCTCCCGTGAAAATAAGGGATCTTTAGTCCGAACACCAACAATCAATAAGGCTGTAAAAAACGCCATGGGAGTGCTACAGGCAATCAAAAGTGTGTTCGTATCCTTCGACAAAGACCTTTCTGGAAGAGTTTACGGCATTTTCCTTCGGCCCCACTTAGAATGTGGCATACAAGCATGGCGGTCATTGCTAGCAAGGGACAAAAAATGCCTCAAAAGTATAAATCGTCGTGCAACAAAGCTGGCGAAAGACCCAAAATGCCAAACAAAAAATGACGGACTGAATTGTTTTAATCTATTCCCGTTGTGTTCCAGACAGTAAAGAGGGGTCTATCTTCGTCTGCAAGATAACATATGGCCTTGAGCATAGACCTAACTTTGAGGACATGTTTCATTGGGGAATTTTACCCTATCTTCGTGGTCTCTCGATGAAGCTCCGGACAAAAATGTCCAGGCTGAACCTTCATTTTGAATTTTTCACGCAAAGAGGAAGAAATGGAGAAATGGAACGATCTCCCACAGTCAGTCGTGAAGGTGACGTCCCTGCAACTCTTCGAGAAACGCCTGGATGATTATTTGTCTCCTCTGTTTCTCCTGGACAGACTGGATCTGAACTAAATACCCCGCGACCCCGCAAATGTTTTCTCTGAGACAATCACACTCCAATGAATCAAGCTCTGTTTTAATAGCGAAAATTTTCATTACTCATGTACAGTTAGTTCCAACGAGCTGACATGTAATCAGTAAGGTTTTCAAAGGCTTTGCCTATTATCCTTACCAAATAAGCTGAAACACCGTCGGGTTGACGGAAGGGTGTGAACTCACTAACCCAGATTCCTGGCAAGTAGTCCGGATCTCATAATGCAAACATGCTGTGCCGTTCCTGTTTCGCCTGCCACACACCCTAATCAGGACTCTGTTGTGATCGTTAGGATGTTGTGGCTCCATCCGGCTTTTCGGCCTCAATCCAGCTCGGCCACTACCCACCATCTGCTTGTGCACGTATTTTGCTGCTTCTGACTTGCTTGCCATTCTGACCCACATTAAGTCGGAAAAACCGTCGGGGTTCGAGGCGGACGAAACGATTATGAGGGCCCACACTAGTTCTTAGATTTTTCACGGTGTCATAATCTTCAAGTGGCGACAACCATCGTAACGCTTGTGCTTTCCCGAACCTCCAACCATAAATATGCCTTATGTCCATCTCAGTCATCAGCCATAGCGCAGCAGTTTTCTCTTCTGAATAACTCGCCTGAGATCTCTACCCAAGTTTCACCTTCAGACGTTTTTCACCGTTTCGCCCAGAGCTCCATCGTTTTGTCTAAAAGCATTTAATTTGTATTTATTTGATGTTTATAATATAAGTAATGTTTTAAAAAGTCCGCAATTCCGGTGTTCGTCAATAACTTTTCTCCCTGTAGATAACGTCCCACCTGCAAAATCCGCGTCCATCTCCCTACACCCCATATAGAATATGCGTAGATTCGCAACGCCAGCAGCTGGGATTTGAGATAGTTTCCTCCTCCATCCCAGTTTTCTGGGAAAATGACGGCAGGGCGTTTGCTTGTAGAATCGTTTCTACAGACTGTTCTACTCACGGAACGCATTCGTGATAAGTGTAGTATAAAAACTTGTAGTACTTTTATTCGCTTGTTTTATCGATAAAGGGGGATTGACTCCAGAGTCTCCTGAAAACGACTTTCTAAATTTTTCGAACCCCAGTCATGCCCAATCTTCTACTCGTAGCCGGTCATTTACTGTCACCGTGTCCAGTCATTACGTCGCTGGTTAGCAAGTCGTAAATCAAAACACAAATACGATGAAAGCGAAATTGTTATTTCGGAAATATGGCTTTATTTACATAAAAAACAAAGGAGTAGTCGAACAGGCATATACTACAATTTAATACAGGGCTCTGCTTAACCGTCGACGGGAATAATAACTGACTTCAAACTCTGGGTTCTAGGCCGTGTGGCTGATATTTCCACCATAGTCAGACCCCTACGCATGCAAATTGGTCGTTGTCTGGTGTGAAAGTGTACACTGTCCTCTTTCAGCTATAAAAATGTATACTTGCCCTTTCATTGGAAATCTTAATTTTGCAATGTAGATGAGGTGCACTATCGAAACACGCGTAAAAGTACCTTATCAGAAGTTGACCGACGGCTACCATGTCTGTCACGTCCGCCGCGGAACCAGTCGATGTATCTTACCGATCCTCATCTGAAGTGAAATAAGAAAACTGGGCATTTCAACAAATGCCCTCTGAGAAGTCGTATACAGCAAAAAAATTACGTAAATCGAAAAAAAGATGTCATCTGGGACCTCCGATGCATGCGCTCTTTTCTGGGACGCAACCAGTGTGAAGTGATTACACAGAAGTAAGTCAAACGACCAACACGACGGACGCCTAAAAAATCACGAATGGTTCGACGGCTACCTATTGAGAATCTGTCAGTCCACACTTTCTAATTAGGCTGTATAAAAACTAGTTGTTTGTTCCGTATATGGTTTTCTAGAAGGGACCTGCCCAAAGAACTTTTGTACTCCGCAGCAGCGAGCGGGAGAAATGGGAGTTTTTACACCGATACGCGAGTGTTAGTGGCAACGGTTCCTGTAGCAGTGTTGTGGTCCATTACAACTACGGCCTATTGGACGGAATTCGTGACCGCATAAGTTTATCTACGACGATGTGGATTTCCCTACGAAAATGTTAGTAAATTAGAAAGTAAACTTATTTAATAGCCAAATTTTCAAGGGTCTGGCACTTGTGAAAGGCGGAATGCGACGAATGCACTTTATCTTCGGCCTTTGTGATGGTTGTGACGATGGTCTACATAATTATATACTGTCTTTTGTGGAGACTCGTAGGCCGCCTAAACTATGAAAAACATATGAATCAAGTACCTTAATATTTGCAACGGCGTCGGTCAGTTTGTTAATTCACTTGGCAGTGGATTTCCCGGAATAAAAGCTTTTCGTCGTCGTCCAACTCGAACGTCAGCAAATGGCTGTATTTACACAGCAGTATTTAGTACATTCTTAAACGTGAGTCCTCCTACAGCTACTTTAAAGATGGCACGACTCCGAACTGGACAGTTCGGCAGGCTGTAGTGCTCTAAGAACCGTCCTCCGTGGCGTAATCTAGGACGCGACTGAACTCAAAACGTTTACTCGGTAGGCTTTTCTGTCATTTTTTCGAAATTTCGGCTCTGAGAAAAAAGTCTCTAACTTTGTAACTCACTCAAGGCCATTACACATGGTCCTCCCCCCAAACCTACGAGAAGGCCATGACGGCAACGGAATTTTCATCCGTAAATCCAACGACTGTCAACGGCAAATGACCGTAAAAGATGGCCGTGGGCGAACTTGGCAGCCTAAAGGAACACAGTACTTCTTGGCCTGTAGTAGGCGGGCCACTCACTTGTCCTGTCTCCTCTACTGCAATGATTCGTGAGGCTGCTGCTCCTTCAAGGGTTGGCTTGAGCTCAGTACCGCATATCAACTCAGAATTGCATGGATCTTCAGCGTAACTCATTCTTCAATCAGAAGGTCAAGCTAGTGCGAAACTCAGTAGAAGGAGAACGGTCTGTACATAAGAGATTTATATAGTGAAATAGGGTATAAGGGGACAGGGGGCGTATAGTCTCAATGAAGATGGGGGATAACGGCGGTCAAAAGGAATTATTAAGCACTTCACTGCTGTGGTTCTGGGGTTCTGGCGATCTTGCTATGCCGGCAACATTGGCGATGAAGCGTCGGTAATTGGAAGCCAATCCGATGAATCCTCGGACCTCCGTGGGGGTTTGTGGTGTAGGCCAGGATCGTATAGCGTCTATCTTCTCCGGGATGACGCGTATGACTGCTGCGGAAACCTCGTGGCCTAAATATGACCCCTGGTGGTGGAGGAACTGGCATTTTTGTGGGTTCAGACGCAGTCCGGCTTCACGTAATGCCTCTAACACTGCGTACAGATTCTGATTATTTTGTGCGATCGTTCTACCGAAGACGATCACATCATCAAGGTACACAAGACATTGTTGGGGATACAAGTGTGCTAGTACCACCTGCATGAGTCGCTGAAACGTAGCGGCTGCATTGCACAATCCAAACGGCATAGTCTCGAAATCGAACAATCCTTGTGGCAGGATAAAGGCCGTATTCTGGCGATCTGTAGGTTCCAACTCTACCTGCCAATAGCCCGACTTGAGGTCTAAGGTGGAAAACCACTGGGATCCGGCCAATGCATCCAAGGTACATTCTATACGCGGTAATGGGAACGAGTCGCGTGTCTTGACCGCGTTTAGGCGTCGGTTATCGATACAAAACCGCAGTTTACCGTCTTTCTTGGGTACCAATGTCACTGGGGGGTGGCCCTCGGGGAGTGTGATGGTCTAATTACTCCCGTAGCTAGCATGCTATCTAGTAGATCGGGAACTTCATTTTGGTACTGGACGGGAATCCGACGCGGAGGTTGCCAAATGGGCTTAGCAGAGCCAGTCTCGATGGAATGCCGGATACGGTTCGTTCGGCCTAGGGAGTACTCGTCCCACGCGAACACGTCCTCAAAATCGAGTAGTGGGGCTTTGAGGGCCCGACGGTCACGGTCGGTTCCTCCCGCCTTTGATAATATATCGCTCACAGGAGTAGGCGCTATTTGTACTGAGGTCTGGATAGCCGCACATATGGCTGAGTCATCAAAAGCTATCGCCGACGTCATGGGTGTTTCTTCCTTTTTTGTGCTGAACTGCACCGTTCGCTGTTTAACGTCTATCTTGCAGTCGTGTCGTGCTAAGAAATCAATGCCGAGCACCAAATCCCATGTTAATTTGGGGGTCACGATGAAGGTGTGGCTGGACGTGCTCTGTGGGAGGGTTACGTCAAGTGAAACGGTTCCAATATGATTCATTCGAGAGCCGTCTGCTGCCGTCAGCCGAGTGAACGGACATGTCGGTCTCCTGATGGCGTATAGCTGTTGTGGTACGATTCGTGGGTTAACTAGAGAGACTGTGGCTCCTGTATCTATCAATACATTAACTTCTTGGCTGTTCAGTTCAGTTCAGTTCAGTTTATAGAGGGAAATAGGCGTAAGCCTTTGAGTACCCTATTTGCAACGTAAAAAATGTGTGGTGTACAGATAGATGTTCTGGGCTGAAATAGTTCGAACATGCCCATAATGATGGGACAAAATGAGAAGGAGTTACAGGGGGTGAGCTCGACTTATCATCGCTCTTGGTCATTTCGGAACATAAATATGTCCAGATTCTTCTTAAAACTTTGTATAGATGGTGACATCACAACATCTGCGGGAAGCTCATTCCATGGTTTGACCACCCGAACCGAGAAGGAGAACTTCCGCACATCCAGCCTTGCCTGCTGAGTGCGCAGTTTTAACGGGTGACCTCGGAGGTTGGTCGTGGTAGCAAATTCAAAGAAGTCCTCGAAGGCCAGACTGCAATCCCACCCCTTTACAATGCGGAAGGCTTGCAAGAGATCTCCGCGAAGTTGCCTGTAACTCAAAGGCAAGAGGTTCAGATTTACTAGGCGGGTTGCATAAGGAAAGGAGCTTTGACCCCTAACCATCTTCGTGGCTCTCCTCTGGACTCTTTCGAGGCAGTTTTGACCCACAACAGCCCACGGCCTCCAAGCTTGTATGCCGTACTCTAAATGCGGCCGGATGAATGTTCCGAATGTCTTAGAGAAAGCTTCTTCGTCAAAGTCCATAAACGCACGCTTGATGGCGTACAATACGGACATTGCGTTTTTTGCCACCCTCGAACAGTGGGCGGATGGTGTTAGGGAACACGTCGTAAGCACACCGATGTCACTTTGGGCTTCGACCTCTTGTAGGGCTGCACCGCCCAGAAAGTAGCCTCTTGTGCTGGCGGATCTGGCTGTGTGGCCTAGGCGAAGTATGCTACATTTGGCAACGTTGAACCGCAGGAGCCAACGGTTTGACCACTCCTCCAACCGATTCAGGTTCATCTGCAGTCTGTCTTCATCGGCAGGACTCCGAATTACACTCCATATCTTCATGTCATCCGCAAACATTGCTACTTCACAGTCTAAATCTCTTGCGGCATCGTCCACGTAGATAAGGAACAAAATGGGTCCCAGTACTGAACCCTGGGGGACACCACTTTCGACCATAGCCGGATCTGATTTTCCCCGACCGACGCACACAACCTGGTGTCGACCCACAAGGAAGTTTTCGATCCATTTAAGGAAGTTGCCACCGATCCCTATTTTTTTCAGCTTATGTGAGAGCCTTTGGTGTGGCACAGTGTCGAAAGCCTTCTGGAAGTCGATGAAGGCTATGTGGACCGCGTGCCTGTCGTCGAGAGCTCGGGTCCAGCTCTGGAGAGATTGCAGCAGGTTTGTCGTGCAGCATCTTCCTTTTCGGAACCCATGTTGGCATTTCGATAGCAGGCCGTGAACTTCCAGGAATTGCATCAGTTCAGTCTTTATGATCCTTTCCATAACTTTGCCGAGAATGCATGTCAAGCTTATAGGCCGGTAATTTGTCGTCGCTGCCCTGTTACCTCCTTTGTGTAGCGGAGTAATATGCGCCAGCTTCCAATCGACAGGAAGTGTTCCAGTGTCAAATGACGTTTGAAAGAGCATCGACAAAGGCACAGAGAGCTCACGGGCAAGTTCCTTGAGAAGCTTGGATGGAATCTCGTCTGGTCCTGGCGACTTCGATTCGTTCAATGCCTCTAATTCTCTTCGGACAATGCCTTCTGAGAAGAGTATATCACTGACGCTTGGAGTCGGCAGTTCTTCTGTGGAGGGAGGAAGGAACCTTGCCTCGTTTGTGTAGACTGATTGGAAAAACCGTGAAAAATACGCAGCTTTATCCCTACTATCAGCGATCTCAACGCCATCAGTAGTCGTTATCAAAGGGATTTGATGCCTGATCCTTGTAGTTCGTCGGAGGTAGCTGTAGAGCAATTTCGGGTTCTGCGTTGCTTTTTGTAGCAAGTTATTCTCGAATTCCCGCCGCGTCTGCACTATTAGCTTCCTCAGCTTGTTCCTCTGTGTCTTGTAGGTGTTGAAGCATTCAGCTTGTCTAGTGACGCAGTATTTTCTCCACAATTTGTGCTTCCTGTTGATTTCTTTCTTGAGGTTGCTATTTAGCCACCCAGGGCGTTTGTTCAGTCTCACACTAGTCAGTGGGCAGTGGTTATTGATAAGCTGTAGAAGGACATTCTTGAACAGCTCCCAGTCATCGTTTGCACTTCCCGTAAACAATGAGCCCCAGTCAAGACCGGATAAGTCTGCCCTCATCTGATTGAAGTCGCCCCGTCAAACATTACGCCTTTTGTGGTGTGGAGTATGTGAAATGGAGAATAACGAATAATCCCGCATAAGCACTACGTGGTCACTTCGGCCAAGGGGCGGCATGGAGGTGATCTCGTCTATGCTGTCTGGTGTTTTCGTAAAGACCAGATCAAGGCAGTTTGCCCTTTGTCCTTCATGTGTTCTCGTTGGGAACATTACATGTTGTGTGAGGCACGCATTTAATGTTTTGCTCAACAGGCGGTAATCGAATGCCGATTTTGGACCTGACGCATGGAGGGTATTCCAGTTTGTTCCTGGTGCGTTGAAGTCGCCCATGATCATGATGTTAGGTCGACTGGAAAATTTCTCCAACTGCTCCAATAGTTGAGTGTCGGCGATTCGGTCTGTCCTAGGTGGTCGGTAGACAGTGAGGACATCGAGACACGGGGAACCGGTAGCCTTGATAGTCAACCAGATAGCTTCCGTACTGCACGCAAACTTTGTGGTGTTATCCGACACTGCCAGACCGTCATTCACATACACAACGATACCACCACCCTGACGATGTTCCCTGTCCCTCCGATAAATTTGGTATCCAGGCGAGGCTACTTCGTTATCGCTAATATTCCCGGACAGCCAGGTCTCAGTTACTGCTAAAACATCTGAAGGCAGCTCAACAAGGCAAAGTTTTACTTCGTCTAGTTTCGATATGAGGCATTGGGCATTCGTGTACAAGCACCTCAGTTTAGCACCAGCCGAATTTCCCGTTGCATTTGTTACTGCTGTGAGCATTACTCCGTTATTGCGGACGTCGTGTTCTCTAGGCTCTTTCGTTACCTGATTGGTTCCATTTGCATGCCTTGTTTCAGTCAGATCACTGGACGCTACGGGCTCACTTGTGTTGGCGCCTTGATCAGGTGGTGCAACGAAGGTGTCTGTTTAAGCTGAGTAGCTGTCGTCGTTCGTAGTATTACAGGCTGGTTCCACTGAAACGGCATATATTACCGAACTACCTTCCCCTTGAAGATAGCCAGATTGTGTTTGCCATCCTTCAGTCTTGATTTTAACTCCAAGACAAGTTCCCGGCGTTTCAACCGTTCCGCTGGTGAATATTCCGGTTGAAAAAAACCTGTTTGTGTGTGTTTCTGAGATCGGTTTTTGTAGAGAGGATAAACTTGATTTGCTCTTTGTTCTCCAACATAATTTTGAGAGGGCGAGGTGGTTGTGCTACTGTCCTGTCTTCACTCCTTTTTCCTATCCGGAATGCTTTCAGAACCTTTATTTCCATGTCTGCCGGCAGTAAATGATTTAGCAGACCATGAAAGGAAGCAAGGTCCTCTGAGACACGGTCTTCAGGTCTGACTGCATTCGATTCTGACAAACCCTGAATAACCAGACACTGCTGGCGAGCATGTTCCTCCTTACTCTGTCTTTCCGGCGAATGCGTTGCATGTGGGCGAGGACGATTTACGGAGTCATCGCTTGGACGCACACCTTTACTGTCTACCGACTGTCCCGAGCAACACATCAGGGCTGGCTGTGACTTCAGAATCCTGTCATGGCGTTTCCCTCTCCCCTCTACCCACGGGTTTATGTCTTCGCATTCAGATACGTGCTCTGTAGTGCGCTCGGGGTGGTCTCCAGAACAAGAGGGCAACAATAGACTGGATGACCCAGGTATATCGTCTCCAGGCAGAACAGAAATCCCATCACTTACAGCAAGAGACTTAGGTCAGATGGCTTCCGCGACAGGTAATTTTTTTGTGACATCGCTTAAGGCATCGTGCGTGGGAATCGAGTCTCCCCTTATCGGCGGCTTCGTTTTCATTGTCCTGCTGTTACCGGCGTCTGCGGTTTTGGCTGTTGAGTTGCTACTCGTGTTTGAAGATTCCCCCGAGGAGATATTTTTTCGCGTTTTTTGCGCTTTGCTTTTCGTTTTTGGGATTCTAACACTGGACACGTTCTGGCCGACTACTGTCTGTTTCACGAGCGTCCTTTAATCAGCAAGCGCCTTTTCCATTTGTTCTACTTTGGTTTGAATATCTGCGCACCCACCACAAGGCTCGTCTTCGTACCTCACACTTTTTGCGGTATTTACGCTTTTTGCACGCATTGCCGGTCGTTGGCTGGAGGCGAAGGTAGAGCGAGCACAGGTTCTGGATGCGAAGGACAACTCACCGGACTTATCTTCCAAAGAGGTGCCGTCGCTGGCCGTGTTACTACAGTTAGCTTGCTGAGAATCCATAAACTTCGACGTGATATAATAGGTATAATTTCGCTTTCGATGTTATAACGAATACGTCGGCTTATATATGATGAATTAAAGTGAGTATTCAAAACTCAATAAGCGAAAAAATA
>CACRXP010000945.1:95019-109808 GCA_902702965.1 Spirometra erinaceieuropaei | reverse complement strand
ATGTCAGAAAGTAGATGCCATAAGTGTGGACATCAAAAGTCACCACTGTTACGAACACTGTAGTCTCTAATAACGATTTATGGATTGTGAATTCGCACCGCAAATTATTTTCAAAAGTCTAGCAGCAAACAACAGGGAAAGCCTATAATGTTTGCAAAACCAATGCTCAGAAGCCTTATGACATGGTCATCGGGCGTGCCTGCGTGCGATGCAGAGGCCAAACTGCAACCTTGTCCAATACCTAAAAAGAAAAGGGACCGTAAATAGAAGTGGACGAGACCGTTAAGGTTCAGTTAGTCTAGCACCCGGGCACAGGTCGCTCACCACTTCTAAGGGGATTGAGCGAGCCGTGCGGTAGTAGTTTTGAAGACTACTATGATCGCGAATTCAGACTGTAAACTAGAAACTTTGAGCTGACTGTTTCTACGCTTAGAGCGCGCGACATGCACATTCCTGGCGTACTTAACTATATGTACGTTCCTTTCGCAATTGCTGAAAGTACTCACTGAGGATTTCTGCGTCAAGTGCAACTGTATCAGTTCATCATTTTCAGATGCTTAGCATATGCAATAAATTCTAAACGGAAATTGAATGAACCTCACCCACATAGCCCTGGAACCGTGGTCATTGGCTTAGATTCGTCAAAGTGGAGTTAGGTTACTAGGAAATGGATTTGATAAATTAGCTGGGAGTGAACCTATGCTCCATGAATGGCAGATACTGGCTTGGTACCAAAATAGAATACAGCATATAGCTATTTGGCTGGGTTGTATATTATTTTATAAACACTGGAAAAAATGGATAACCCTTACAAAAGGCTACTGAGACTCGCGGTCGAGCAATCTTTTGAATTCACGTGGTGTGTCCACTTTTAAGTACTTTGCGTGTCGGCTGCTTATTTTTCCAATTCGGTTGATCCACCTAATGAATTTCAGTCGATATCAGTCAGTATATTTGGAGTAAACGACAGAAGCCCTGAAAACTCCATTTAGACGGTACAGATGTAAGGAGAAATAGTTAAATTGTAAGAATTTTGCATGCACTTTTAGCGAGCAGAATGCATAAATCAAATAATAGAACATAACTGTGAAAATGGTATAGTGTTTGCGAAATAATTGCGAAAAACTTTGTTCACCACCTTCGGACCGTGAAAATTTCCATATGGACCAAGTTTTATGCACAAAAAGGATCTGTTGAAATCGTGTTAGTAGTATATTTATAGTCATTTCAGTACTCCGCTGGATCAGGCTTCGACAGTTCGCGTTGCCTTTCAGCAGGTGAGCATCCAGTTGTCTCTTGAACACACTCACGGTAGGGGAGTTAACAAGATACGCCGACAAAAAGTTCCATTCGTGAATGACCCTCTGTGAGAAAAAGTAGGAACGTTGAGTTGTGTGCCACAGTTCCAATTTAAGTTGGTAATCATGTCGTCCGTGATTAAACTTGGGTGCCATTCCAAAAAGCATTTCCCAGTCGACATCCAGGGTAAGTCCTCTTAGCAACTGAAATGTTGCTATGAGGTCACCTCTGTCCTGCCTGTAGTGGAGGTTCAAGGTCGTCAGGCGCTGCTCGTAGGTAAAATTTTCGAGGCCATGAACAGCCTTTGCAGCCTGCCATTGTACACCTTCAGGGATATCTATATCGTTTCGAAGCCATGGCCGCCAAGCCTGTACCGCATATTTCAGGTGCGGCCGCACAAATGTCCTTATAAAGCCACCTAGAAATCTCTAGACTGGTTCCTAGACGCTTTGGGTTTCCAGCGCACTGTTGACGCTAGGCTGAGTAATGTTCAAAATAATGCCGGCTGCTGGATGTATCCTGGCACGTTGTGTTGTTTTCTTAGTGATTTTCGTCAGTACTACTGGCAAGATGCAATATTTGCACTTTTATTGCCACACAGACCTCAGGCAAAGGGTTTTGTGAACCACTGCCATAATCTCCAATGACGAAATCGCAGACGAATGAACACCATTTATAACGTATATCCTTGTGTGTAGAATTCAGGATGAGGATTTGTATTCGGAACATTTGTAAGCTTGCTTTTGACATTTTGTTCCTTGCTGGAGCTGGATACATGATATTATGATGTTTTTTTGGTTGTAACATTAACCAAGATTAATACCTTCTCAACCTAACTCTGTACTTCAAAAACTACTTTGAAAGTACCATTCGAACATGTCTAAAATGTTAGCATTAGTTGGGGCATCTGTCAAACCATTTAACTTCGATTGTGCCGACATTAACAGACATTTGTGATATCATTATTTACAGGCCATATAATGGCTAAACAAGTCAGTCTTGCTCTGGAGGACTACATACACCTCAGAAGATCATAGATACACTCACGCACAGGATGACATACAATCGACTGGGACATTTTATCACTCAAAAGTATTCGCCAAAGAGACGCAGATGACGAGTTGTCCGGACAACATTTGACCCGTAGCACAACTTAGCGAAAGCGACTATGACATATTCTCGTGCGATTAAGCCTTGTGCACCAAACTAATGAAGAGCACTGAGATGTACCTGAGTGTCTGCATGGGAAAATTTGCCGCCACAAAAAGGAAGCTATTAGTGATGGACTGCAAAATACTCTTATTGGAAATCCAGATGTCGGTTGGAACATTACCAGAAAGGCCATAAGTGCGCTTATACAACGGCGCTGCCCAACAAACTGATTCCAACAACCAGATCGTCCTGCGTGGCAAATGAGAATTGGAACACTCAAAAGAAAAGGAGGTGTAATACCGACACCGATAATTCGGTACATTTATCGCTAATAACGGATATGACACTCTTAAGGACATCAAGATGCGCTAAAAAACCGCGATTTAGAAGAATTTTAAGTCTTTTGTGTTTCCTTCATGATATGGCCTTAATGTCACCTCCCGCGTATTTTACATCACAGTCCTGTGAAGTATGCACTAAATGGAGGTTAATGCTACGTCAGCACTGAGCCTAGCATCAACCCCAGTTGGTTTACCTCGAACAGAGTACTGATACACGAAAGACGGAAGTGAGAGTTAGGTCGGTCCAAATCGGAGCGGGCGCGCTTTTTCCTTATCGTAAACCACCAATCATACCCCGAAATTAGTACTGTCGACAGTTGTGACTTTAAAATGTTGTCAACCTACAGGATAGCTCGGTCGTACGTCGGATCAGGGCCCAGGCTGCAATGGCCACTTTTTAATGCGGCCTTTCTGACATTTGCACCCATGCGAAATCCGAGACCCACATCTGAGACCGATAGATGCGAAATTAGAGATCAGTTCGTGTACTTCGCGCACAGGCAGGCTGTTCAGTTATGTCGGGTCCTGCATTAACGTCCATCTCCGGTCGTCTAGACCTTGGCATAACATCGAAAGACGCCATGTGTGGCAGAAGAGAGCAGGGATAGATGCGACGAAAGTCTGGTCATTATAAACAAATTCGCGCTCATCTCACAACAGTGTGCGATGGACAAATTGCGGAATCTAAATAGATGACGCTAACCAGTAATACGACGTTGGAATATGAACCTTATTTAACAAAGGACACCCTTTGCTACCTCCTAGTACTGCTTGGCTTTATTGTCTTTTTATTCCCCACTGACCTCTCAAATAGACTCTCAGCTACCCCTAGTGGTGTGACGCTTCCACTGTTAGGGGCAGCTCATTAGTCAGACTCGACAGCCAGTTTAGTTTGCAGCCATTCTTCGGTTAAGACGTTCCCACTATTCATTATCCACGGGCACAGACAGCAGCCATCTGGTAAACTAAATAGCAAGTTCTGTCTTCCGAGGCCCTTATCTCAAGAGAAAGTTTGCCTGCACCTACAAAGGTGTTCCACTTAAGCTATGATTCGAGGGAATATTGGTTCTTATTATAAATTCTTCTGAATTTTCATGATTTAGGTATATCCTGAAGACCTAAACTGTCATCCTCTTTTTAACTTCCTTCTCGAAATACGGTTACGTTTTAAAGGGAAGGGCAAGGTTTGAACGGTTTATTTACCTCACTCATCAACAATTGTGTTATTTTGTAGAAACCTGAATAAGTGGTGGAAAAACGGCATAGTAACTCGTGGCCTTGATTATTTGGAAAACTTTGTGTTCCAGATTCATAGGGCGGATGTAGGCTTTTCGTTTAGGTTAGCATTGTTCAAATGCTCCAACGCGCGTACGCTTTTGAGAGTCCTAAATGCCACTTTATAGTCGTATGGTGCCGAAGATAACGAACATATTTACATGTGCGAATGAAGGGCATTGAAATCTGGTAGGGAAACCCCGTTAAAGAGATTATTGATTCTAAAGTGGCGATTAAAAACTATAAAAATCATACAAGTTCAGCGTCCATGGCACAGGGCTACTTCATCCTATTAAGGTGACACATCTGCGTTAGATAATTCACCGGCTGGATGAGGTATAGGAGACCCAGCATCAAGAAGAGCTGGTGACATCATAACTGTTAGAACTGCGTCGTCCGTTCCTCGTGGAAGTCCAGAAAAAAGTATTCGCAAAGAATGACTCCGACATGTATGCCTGTAATTTACAGGCCATTCTTGCCTCTCCTACCAAATATCCGCCAAAAATTGGTCAGGACCTGTAAAACTCGTTTATTTTGTTAACCGCTCGAAGAAGAGACAGAACTGGAAATGTCGACAATGCAGTCGTATCGTCGGTCTACGGCATTTTCGTATCGGATTTTCGTCTACTACTACTACTACTACTACTACTACTACTACTAATACTACTACCACTACTACTATTACCACTATCACATCGTCATCACCGCCACCACCACCACCACCACCACCACCACCACCACCACCACCGCCACCACCACCACCACCACCACCATCATCCTCACCGCCAGCAGCAGCAGCAGCAGCAGCATCACCATCACCGACACCATCATCATCACTATCATTATTATCACTAGTATTAGTATTACTGCCATTATCGTCGTCGGAACCAACGTCACAAAAATTTTCACTTTTTCTTGTGGGACGACCACCCTTCGAAGAATAACCATGTGCTTGAGGTTCCTCTCTTAAGAGGTATCAAGGCGCTACAAAGCCACTTGCAGCTCACTGAAATGCTCTGGAATTCTGCATTCAAGACCTGCGGTCACAAGTCTTCCATTTTAGAAACAGTTCTTCCAGCTGTTTGGGTGGGCAAAGTTTGAAAATAATTGCATGCAACTACAATTACTGATTCTGCAATGCTGACCGGGAGATCAAATGAAGTTTTGCTAGTACGCAACATTAAAACAGAAGAAGCTCTCATACTTAATTCTAGTGAATATGATCGAATGCATATAGGAACACAGTTATGAGCACAAGCCAGGACTGCAAAATAAATCAGTTGGCATGAATCGCGTTCTCATTCGTGTACAGCAAAGAACATGAAATACGCATATAGAGGCTTCTGTGTATTACTTCAGGCAGATTCAAAATTTAGACACGAATATCTCTGAAAATAAGCGGAAGAGATCAGAAAATGAACCACACTATAGGACGTTTTTAAAAAAACACATGCGCACTGAGTACATGAAGAGCAAACTGAGAAAAGCTGTCACCAGAAAAAGGGCAGCTGTCAAGAGACATTCTTCCCGATAGGAACAGAATTCTGTTATTTGTGTCCTCAGCTGCGTGCTGTCCACACCCTGTGAGCAGAGGGCGTTGAACTTGCGCAAGTCCACGGAGGATATTGCAGTCTATGGATGAGGTAAATGCGGAGCAGAAATCGTCAGTATCCCTCACTCTCTCAAAATACACTTGTAAATGACGAGAACTGCTAAAATAACGAGTCGTTTTTTGGCTGAAAACGCCATTTTTAACTCATCATAGTGCAACTCATTCAAAGCAGTCATTTGATTTCGTCTCATTTGCTTCGGGGCAAACCAGATTCTAACCCCGTGACTCCCTTTTGCCGCGTTGGTCGCAAAAAAATGCAGCTTCAAGGGACGATGGTCTAGGACGAGGTGACAACCAGACAGAGCACCCTTCGTGCTGCATAGCACCTTGTCAGCATTCCTAATGTTCTTGGAGAGTTTCAAGTTAAAAACTACCCCACGAATTCTGTTTGCTGACACAACTTCAAATTGATTTACCTAGATGTCATTAATGAATTGAGTCATCGACAGCTACAGCCACGCCAATAAATTTGGAGTGCATACATTTGTTAAAATCCCTTACTACATAAACAACGTGCATGTCTTCTTCACTGGGACTTGTTTTCAAATTGACCAGGCTGAACGGGCTGCGTAACAACATTAGGCACACTTGCCGCCGTCTTGGTTATATTAGTTCGTACGCTGCTATGTGGCGGTATCACAGTTCTGATCGATTACCGCTGAAATCCTCCATTCTTACCCCTCCTGACGACGCTCGGTAACTATTCTTATCCAGTAGCCTTCATCTTATATAATAGTGGACGGCTGAAGATACGAATTTTCCTTGGCCAGAAAACTTCCCTCGTGGGTCTGACATTAGAATAGAATTGAGTAGATTTATTATAGCACTTTTGTGCGCTGTCATTCTCCTTAAAATACGAAAAAATCTCCAGATTCAGTATGTACTAGGACAATGTCTGCAGATTGATGTGAAGCCGTATTCCTCGTCAGGGTGGAACCGTGCCGTCACAATCGGACACAGGGCCTACTTCGCTGCTACTCAGCACTTGCGTGGAATAACGTGGTTACCGCTTTCGAGTGGTTAAAACACGTCCGTGTTCAAACGCGAGTCAGTCAATTACTGGCCCCCAACAACATCCTAATCAACCAGTCTACTCAGAAGATTGCCATAAATTGATTTACTATACACTTGGGATGAATACTAGCTGACTTTGAGTTACTGTTTGACGCTGCTGCGTGGATTCGACTCATAAATGAGCCATCCCCGCCCAGTAAATTAAATGGTATTTATATCCTACTGAGTGCCTGTTGGCGGAATGTAAATATTGGGCGTTTAGTCCACTGAAGTTGGTGGATATCAGCTTAACTATTCTTATTAACTTTGGGGTTGCACCCGATAAGATTTTCACCGAAGAATTTACACCAAATTAACACATTAATTTAAAAAACTGACATCGTCTGGCTCTTATATACCAGCTAGCCAGTTTTATAGTAGATATACAACTAGATGCGAGGGCTATTGCTTACCTGTCGATCTGAAACACAATTGTCCAGATAGGTTTTGACTGCGTTTTTATAGCAGCTCATCGTATCATAAGTCAGAGGTGCTATGTCGTCTGGAAATCGCAAGTTTTTCGTCGAAGTCAGTAGAATGAATTGAATTAACTCGTCAAATTTGGAGATGATTTCTTCTCTCGCCTGGAACAACGTGAAGAACATGAAAACCCATGAGAGCTGAAAGGGCGATGACCAAAAATCAAGCACTTAGGAATCACAAGAAGGAAGGTGGGAATAATCGACAAATTGTCAGATACGTCAGTCGTATGCATTCCCATTTCCCTAGGAAAGAACGAGCCCTAAAATGTACGTCTGCAGAGCGACTCTTCATTAAAGACTCTTGTCTTACGTAGTGTTTCGCCCTAACAGTAGGGATACTGGACTGGCCATCGTTGAGTTTTCAGCTGTCATGGGCCAATAATACCCCAGTCCGGGGCGAGGGCGTACCCGGAGCTAGAACCCAAACCCAATGGACTATGCAGTGTTTTGTGTTCAGCGCTGTATCATCCACTTTCGCTACCGGGAATGTCTCGACTTGACAGTTTGGGTGGCTTCTGGACTCAAAGCTCCAAGACGAAACAGATATACCTATTTCTGCATTGCAGTCAGGGTTGACCGTCAAACGCCATCCCTTGCTATTTCAATCCCTTCGTGAAAATGACGATTTTTTTGTGAGAGAGACTGCGACAACAACTGCAACAGCTACGTTCTTTAGTTTATAAGGAACCGGTGATTTTTGCTGCAGTTTGCGAGGGAAATTTGTGTATGAGTACTGTAACACCAGTCGCAGTGTTGTACTCTACGAGACGGAAGAATAGGAAAACCCTAAATAACTGAACATCAATATGCCGGCAGTAGAGGTTATGCTGCAAAGCTCACATCCTGATGGTGATATTTTTGTTTGGACATTGTTGCATCTTCAGTCTCCCTTGCGCGAAATACTACTAAATTTCTCGTGGCATTTCCTCTCACGAGCGGAAAATCCCATAAATCATTTTATTTGTACTTTGCGTAGAGATATCTGTAACAAATTGATCCAGTCACTGTTTAGCCCTCACGAAAGTACAGAGGATCCGCATAATGAATTTTTTGCAGTACTAAAGCCGGTCCTTTTTATTTGAAATACTTTGGTTGAACCCCAGTTAAATACCAACACACATTCAGAAAAAGAAGATGCGATCACTGAAACAGGAAGTGTATTGGCTTGACATTTTGGATTCTCACTCGAAGCCGTGGGACCGCATAAGTACTATAATTAACAGCTTTCTCAGTCATCTCTGGGGGTCGCAACTGATGCAATGGTGGCTCGTCAATCCGCGTCCGAGTCGTTACTTGCCGAAATTTTATCATCCGTGTTGGATATTGGCGTGATGATTACTCGGCAATTTAGTTTGTTGTCACTGGGATTGCTGCCCGTCCGCGCCCTCCCCATGTGACTTGTTTCCCTTCCCAGGGAATGCCTCGGCACCGAATATAGTAAAAGGAGGTCGTTGCGCTTTTTGATGGATTGTGGGCCTGAGGGTCGTGACTTGAGCAGCTCGCGGCTCACGCGGTTGTCACCTCTTGCAAGAATTCAGCCTCTTGAAACTTGGAAATATAGACGGGTCCAGTGGAATGAGTCGTCACCTGAGATGGACGTCTATCCTCCACACCGCTGCCACGTGCTCGGCCATTTGCTTTCGGGTCTTTTGGCCGCATGACCTGGCGTTTGATGGCTGCTTCCGATCTCTGTGCAGCCACAATTCAAAGTGGAGTGAGGCGCCTGACGGCTTCCAAGACGTTCTTCGTGTACGAAAGAGCTTGCCAAAATTTAAGGCTGCTTGGATTTGGTCTCTGGTTCCGTTTGTGTACGCACTGGTTGACAAAGTTACGCAGGCAGTCATTGGCTCTCAGTGTCGTCGAAGATATTGTAATCCAGCAGCCTTGTCTTCCGTTCCACTGCAATTCGGACATAGTAGCTGCGTTGGAGAAACTGGGAGAGTGCTCTTCTGAACTACTTCCCCGAACTTGCCCGTTCGCTTCTATCGGCATTAGCAATTATTGTTATGAAATGTCCTGCTTTCTATATTTATAGGCCATTATCCAGTTCAGTCGGACATTTGGCATACTGTCTCCTACAGGCACATAACGCATACATCAGGTTGCCACTTCTGGAAAACATATCACAGCGGGTCTCGTGCGATCGCCTCTTCGGGAACAATTAGCCCCGCTGACAGCCAACCACGTGACGCCTAGCGTCACGTCGCGTCACATGGTCAATTCGGACACAAGCGTATACCCCAGACAGCCAGTGGAAGTAGTATGTGCAGGAGGCATGTCACCAATCGGTAGGGAAAATTTTAATGATTTTCTCCCACGAGTATAGGACTCATCTCTAGAGCGCGCCAGCTGGCACATGTTGGTCCTGCCCCGCTGGGGGAAAAAAGGGTAACAGTCCCCAGAACCACTTACCCGTGGGCTGAGGACACGCACCGCGCCCGTGGACGCGCATGCACTTTACTCCTCTGGAACACCGTATGTTCAACATTAACAGCTGGATGGAAACGACAGTTCGACCATCGCTGACGACTATGCCCACTCTATGCCCCATACAGTGGTGTGCGTGGGACGGTGACTTTCGCACGAATTAGTTAACAGTGCCAGCGGACATGCGCGGCATTTACCACAATCGTTTCTCCTCCACCCACTTCGGGAGTCAGGACAGTCGGAGACAGGCTCGGACGCAGTGATTGACAAAGTCAAGCAGCCCGTCTACGAGTGCCACACACGATCAAATGCACGCACACCGTGCGAGCGCCTCAAAAGAATAGGCGCTGCTCGGATCTCATGTGCGTGGGAGTCCAATAGAGGCCAAATTAACAAGGAGTCTCTGAGCCTTACTCGTATACCTCCGGCTAGTCACCCCACGTACACACATAGTACTGACACCGAAAACGGACCTACCGCGTCAGTTGACAATCTTAGAAGCCACTACTTTAGTGGGTCGTGATAGAATCAAGCGAGTCAGATTTATCATAGGGAGGAATGAGCTGATGTTCTGTGGAGATGGAGTCCACAGTATCGACCTCAATCTCCCTTCCCTCTCCAATACACCGGCTGACCCTCCGAGACTGTCAATCAACTGATGATGGGGTTGGGCGGTGTCTTGCATAATTACGACAGGTTGTCTACGTCTGTCACATGCAACCTGCGCCATCAAGTTATGGACCAGTGTACAACGAAGAACCTACTTCCACGTGCATGAGAGGCGCATGTTCTAAACATGTGGTGGGTGATGTGGAGCGGGGTTATGTGGGGTGTGGGGATGTGTGAGTTAGTAAGGAGAGGTGTGATGATGGGGTTTGGCTGCGATGTTTCACCGTAGATTTTCATGGAAACACGTACGGTCGAGTAGTTCCACACAATAACCGAATGTCCTTGGATAGTGTGGTCAGGTGTGAGGGGTCTGATGGTTGTACGTACGGGCTCCTGGCACAGTTTCGTCAGTCTCAGTGCGATGAATTCCCAAGTGGCCGACCAGGTTGACGCGTGTTGCAAATGAGAGATAGCAGAAATGACGGGGTGGGTTTCTGGCAACTAAGCTGGCGGGGGCGACGATGATGTTAGATTTAGCTTGACGGAGAGCTGTTGTCATCACACTCATGCACTCAGACAGCTATCAGTGTCCTGTGTAACGATGGCATTCCTTCAAGGGTTTGTACATATTACCTAAGTCGGATTTTTTTCAAGGAAAAGAAATACAGTGTATAAACTTGCCTGTTCATGTGCTATCCAACGTGAAACATAGAAAGCTCTTCCGGCTTCTGATTCACTCTGCATGAATTGCCTCTTCAGTGTGTGAGACAGCACCTCCCTTGATGGTACCAAATCCTTTGCCTGAAGTGGATTAACCGAACTGTACTACAAAGGCGTTTTCTTAGCAAAAATAAACCTAAACATGACTTCCTTGTCTAAGTCAAATCCCCTTGACTCCCTGGTCTTTGAAACAAGCAAAATATGTATGTATGCACATTCAATCACGTTCGGCAATCTCTTTTGGCAGTGACGAAATGGGAAGAAAACTTTCACATAGAAACTAACCTTGATATTACGTGGATCGGATTTGTCCAGCGATTCGCTGTGGTTACCGAAAAAGTAATCCAAACTTTCGGACTCGATGTCCTGAAATAGAAATCACGATAGTTCCTCTTTTATCAGAATAAACTCTCGAACGCAGACACAGTATAGTCTGCAGATTTTTCGACTTTCCCAATGTGTAACGCGCAAGTCGATTATGTGATAAACATTGCAAAGTCCACTCTTTTGGTCAGCATCTTTGTCGGAAGTTTGTCTTGCATTGTTTTCATTGTTCTTGAAGCTTGTGCTAATATTAACGAGTCGGTCTCAGAAAGGGATTAAATCATTAAAGACCTTCAATACGTATTCAACGCTCAACCGAGAGAAGATTAATATGGTTTACATCAGGCACACTTCTAAAAACGATGAAAGAAATTTTGACAGTAAGAAGATCAGTTCATTTTCCTCACTCTTTCCCGTCTTCGGACATATAATGAGCTTACTGGCGTCGGAAATTAAAATTTTATTTGCAGCAGAACGCGCAACCGAGATTTACAGTGAGTGACCGATCTCAGGAAATGTTAGCGGAAATTCTGGAGTGCGTTTTGGATTTAGAGGAATTACCTGCGTGCGGTTGTAATGTTGGTTATCATGCTGTATAGTCTTATAGTATTTCTGACTTGCCAGAATGCAGGCTTTTGAATGCGCCTCTTTTGTGCCTTCTGTAAAAACTGCACTCGCTGAAAAAATAACTACTTAAATAGTATGCATGTTTTGCACAGATTTTGGACGGCCTCCTAAATTCAAATACAGTTTATGGAAAACATGCTCGAAAATACGTTTTCTCCTACTGATTTAATGGCGAATCACGTCGTCTTTGTAATTTACGTTCGAAGAAAGTTTACCTTCCGGTTTTAAAAGTCTTCCAATTTCCCAGTAATTTTGAGCCAGATCAGTCTCCACGTTAACTTTCAGCCATCTCAGTCTACAAGGTGTGTACTTTTCGCGTTATGAAAATCATGTATCCCCTCATGCTTTTAGGACGATGCCGTGTAGAGTTCATAAAATTTTGAAATGGGTGCGCACTATGCTGTACACATAGTGAGGAGCATTAATAAACGGAGAGATGCGATGCTGTGCGAAGAACACTACGAGGTCTTAAAAAAGTCATAATTAGAAACTTTTTCAAAACCGAAATTAACTGGTTTTTTTCGAGTATTGAATGCGATTTACTATTAAATGAGTAGAAAAAAACACATTTTCATGCATGTTTTCTAAAAAATATATTTGAACTTATAAGGCCATCAGGAATCAATGGGAAAGGCGCGTACCATTTAAATAGGCATTTTTACCAAGTCTAGTTTTTACAAGAGGTTGAAAAGAAGTGCTTTCAAAAAATCGACACCTTGGAGAGCCCGAAATATCATAAGGTTGCGCTGCATTATAATCTACATTACAAATTCATGCACGTAATAGTTCCTAAAGGAAAACGCACTTCAGAATGGCGGCCAACATTTCATGAGATCGGTCACTAACTGTACATTTTCGTGAGGACTTTGTCCGCACAGCCGATCGGTTGTGAGCATCCATGTGGAGAACGGCCACATACTTCTACCTACTTAATGACACTTTGTTCCAAGACACCAGTTAGCAAGTATCGCATTGCTTTCATCATACCAAATAAGACATACAATGTTGGTCTGCGCTCACAGTCAACATTTCACAGCCACAAATTTCCCACAGATCGGCCTATATGTTGATCGATATATGCACTCCTATACCAAAAGGAAGAACAACAATAACTAGTCCACCGCTTCCTGGAACGTACGTACATCGTTTCATGTCAGTCATTATGTATCGCATATGCCTGCTACTATGAAAGAGAAGCAAAGTCCGTTTACCGGATGCAGATTGAAGTCAGTATCCTTCGAATCAGCCAAATATGTCGACGCAGAGAGCAGCGATCTAGAAGAAAATTATGCCTCCTAAGAAGGGATTGTCAGTCAATTCCTGGTAGAATGGTCGAGTACGTGGTGCTCTGTCAGCGCGCATATATACGCACTAATTTGTCGACAGATTTTATTTGCAAGACGTATATTTTTGTATACTGCCTCGATTTCAGGCGGCATATACGTCCATATCAGATGTTCGCGCAGCATTATTTCTGGGAGCTTCATACCATATATAACGCTTTTTGTGCATTTATTTCCTTGTGACCGAGGTTCTTAAACTGGGAAATCCAAAATCGTTTGTAATAAAAGAAATTATATTAGTGGTTGCTTATAAATCGGGCTGAATGCTTCATGCATCCAATTCTGTTTGAATGGCGGCTTCAAATACATACCGAAAGCTTAACGAGTGAACAAGAAGGCATTTTAGTGTAAACTCTTTCAGAGCAAAATCTATCAACCCGAAACGTAATTAGTGACTTTTCTAAGGAGTAAGCTGAGCAGTGTAGGTGGGTCTTAAATACAATTATCTTGAGTTTTTATAGCGCATTCTAACATTTGAAACGATATATTTGCGTAAGTAGAACAGCTTTCCGCTTCTTGAAATGTGGAATTCGGAGCGTATTTTTAATTCTGGTGTAAGATTTAATTTTTCAAGCCTACGTTCCTTGTTTATACCTAGGCGTCCAAGCAGTTTGCACAAAAATGGCATATATCCCAGCTTGTACAAAGGGCAGTATATGAGAAATAACATACCTCTTCGCCGAATACGCAAACAGTGCTCATTTTTGTTTCTTTCCGGACTTCCTCCACCATCTCTCTTATACTCGTGTTAGGCAGTGTGGTCTGAAATGAACATACCAAAGAATTCAAATATATAAAAGTCTTCTCAAATTCTGTATGTCGATATTCCAAGGCATATCATCCTTCACGTTAGAGCTGTTCCTCAGTCGTTACATGCAAGTAAAGTCAGAAGGGAAAAAGAGCCAAAGTCCACTCTGACGTGAGGAGGGGGAAAATGTGATAAGATTGAGTCATATAAGACTTATCACAGGCTGAATTAGGATTAAGGGTAATTTTCGGTAATATGAAGTCACCCGTCGGTTGCCCTAGTGGTGGTGCAAGGCTGTACCTGCCTAAAAGTTCGTTCAACATGCGGTTCTCGAGCGGAAGCGCCGATGCCTGTAGGTTTGACGGGAAAACTGAGTGCGCTAGCACGAAGGTCAGTGGTAATCGTAGCTGTCCGCACAAGGGGGACGAAAAAAACATAAAATGAATGGGTGTGACCGTGAGAGAAAATTCAACGGTTACAGAAGTTCATTCACCGTCACGCATTGTGGGTACGCAGGGGTATCGCGATAGAGGTCTCAAATTTTAGTCATTGTTTGACAATTGTCGGTGATTTTGATGAGCATGCTTAGTCTTTGAAAGCCTTACTTTCGAAGGAACACGATGCTTCGCCGGTATAGCACGCATCATAGGTTGAACAGCTTATTTGCAAGAGAAACTGAATCCAAACAGTCAGGGAAGAGCAGTTTTTGGAGGTACTAATTTTTTAAATTATTGTGCATGGGATTCCGTAAGACTTTGTTTAAAATACTCCATCTAT
>CACRXP010000945.1:61064-81883 GCA_902702965.1 Spirometra erinaceieuropaei | reverse complement strand
TGCACGAATAGCAGTCGGAACGACAACACTCCCGCATGCTCAGCACCCATAATTACTGAGGCGCCGTACAGAACCCACCTCCGAAGATGGTAGCTTGTGTGCTTTTGAAACGTTCGGCTATTAGACCTATGGTTCCCGAGATCGCCTCTTCTCATTTATCCCCGAGGACGCGCATTTTCGCTTTAATTGGCCATATATATATACATGTATTATACCGTACTCCCCACATAGATACTTGCTAAAAGCCCAGACACGTGTTTCGCCGATATTCTGACACAGCTGCGTGACACAGCTGCGAGGGTTTCGGCTGGCCAGTGAGTGTTTCCATATACTGAGGATGTGTTCTCCCTTTCCCAAAGAACGTTTTGATTTCAATATATATATATATATATATATATATAGATCAGAGGTGGTATGCATTCCGAGCCGATATGATGAAAAAAGGAAGAGGCTCTTTGGAAAAATCGAGTTGTGCTCAGGAATTTTCGAACTGGTGGCACCAACCCGTCGTCAGACGACATGAAAACAAGGGAGAAAGTTAGTTTGTCACACTAGACTAGTTAGCGCGACAGGACAGACGGACTATTGGCCTATGAGAGGAGTGGTCACAGCGGCATGGTAGGTCTCTGAGCGAGGGGGGGGAGGCGGAACAATTACAGATCCTTGTGCTGGAGGGGGAGGGTGGATGGTAGATCAATTGGACTTCGGGTGGCTGGATTAGCGGCCGTTGATATGGCATTAGGGCAGGGGCAGTAAGTCGTGAGCGTAGGCCCTCACTGGCCAGCATTGGAGTACCAAGCCCCATGAAATTCTCTCGCCCGGTGCGTTAGCCATGACGACGACATCAGTGCCATCCCAATTGAACCGGTGGTCGCACTCGAGTGCGTGAGCAAAGACGAGGGACAGGGGCTCTCTCCGACGGACAGCCAGTTTGTGTTCATTAATACGGGTGCCCAGGCTTCGAACTGTATGACCAACATACACGTAAGAGCAATTTGCGCACGGAATGCGATAAATTACGTTTGTTTGTTGTTCTTTGGGGAGGGCATCCTTGACTCGAAATAGTGCTGCGCGTAGTGAGGATGATGGTTTGTGGGCGATGTGAATACCAGAGCGATTTAACTGCCGGACGATTACTTCAGACGTTCCTTGCATATAAGGCAGGGAGAAGAATTGTCGAGACACAGTTTCTCCGTTGAGGGTGGGACCTTGCGGTTGTGTCTGGTGTCTGCGGAAGTTCTTTACAGGACTTGTCGGATATCCGTTAGATCGAAACAACTGATACAGGTAGGCAAGCTCTTTCTGAAGGAGATCGTCGCTGTTGCAATAACGATAGGCCCGGTGGAACAGAGTTCGGACACAGCTTCTTTTGTGAGCCGCAGGGTGGTTGCTTCCGCAATTAAGGATAATTTCAGAATTAGATCCTTTCCTATGGACGCTCGTGGCGAGACTACCATCGCTCAGCCTTTGCATTCTCATGTCAAGGAACGGCAGGCTGTCCCCTATTGTCTCTTCACGAGTAAACTGCATGGCCGGGAAGACATCATTCGACCTTTGATGCAGCCGATCAACTCCGCAGTTCTTTATTACGACAAAGGTATCGTCTTCATAGCGAAGCCACTCTTTGGGGCTGAGAGCTTGAAAAACCTCTTTTTCTAATCGCCGCAATACAATTTCTGCGAGCAGTCCTGATAGTGGCGAGCCCATTGGGATTCCCTTTACCTGTTGGTAGAACTTATTGTCGAATCGACAGTAGTTTCTAAGGCAGAGTTTGAGCAGTTCTATAATATACTGAGCTGGAATCTCAACAGAATCCTCCTGCAAGCGTTGGGCTACGCATTCAATTGTCAAATCGTGCGGTATGGAAGGAAATAAGGCAATGACGTCAAAAGACAGGAGGCATTCATCAGCACTTTCTGCGAGTTCTTGAATCCTTTGAAGGAACACGTGAGAATTATTGATGCTGTAGTCAGATCCATGGGTTAGCTGCTTCAGCTGCCTGTACAACCACTTAGCTATATTGTAAGTAGGTGATCCGATGAGTGGTACAATAATCCTCAGTGGGGCATCCACTTTATGCACGTTTGGGAGACCATACACGCGTGCGATATGGGGATCACTGAGGGTCATCACCTTGGAATCATCTGGACTTATAACTTCCAGACGAGCGAGCTTATTGACGTTTTTCTTGATGACAGCGGCTTGCTTTTTTGTCGGTCTTCGGCAAGAAGAGCGTAGGCCGCCATGTCACTGAAGATTCCATTCGCCTGGTTGACGTATTCAATTCTGTCCATGATGACAGTGGCGCCACTCTGTCAGCGGGAAAAACAACAATATTGGGGTCCGATTACAGTGATTGTAATCCTTGCGCTTCATCGGCCGTTAGGGTTTGTTTGCGTCTTTTTTGCCGAAGGTTACCAGTAGCACAGCTGCGTGTTTCTGCGCGCCTGTCTTCTGGAAGGACTGAGGCCAGTTCAACTGACATCTGAAGCAGCCATGTATATACATATAGACAAAGTAACACTACCGACAAAGACAAAGGAGACTGGAATGGTCACTTCTGGCCTGTTAGTCGTCATCATCCATCCACGCCAACCCCGAGATATGCAGTTCCTGAGGCTTGAACTCGCGATCTGTTGGCCGTTCCAGTCTCCCTTGTCTTTGTCGGTAATGCTATTCTGCCTATACTACGCACGGCAGTGCGGCTGCTGACAGGGATCTATAAAGAGCCCCAGGGCACAACGGGACGAGTGAGTCCCATAACGCGACCGGTGTACACCCCTCTACCATCATACGCACATACGCATATCTACCGGATGAGATTAACGGCAAAGACAAAGGAGGCTGGAATGGCCATTTCTGCTTTGTTAGCCGTCATCAGCCAGCCATAGGCAACCCAAAGTATGGAGCGCCTGCGGTTCCAGCATGAGATCTTTGGTCATTGAGCTGAACGCCCTACTAATACAACTGCGGTCCGTCGTCCCCTAGGTTGGAAGGACGTTCACAGATCATTCCATGGCTCCAGTGGCATAGTATTCGACTCAGTGGCCTAAGATTCCACGTTCGAATCTCAAGTATTCCAAGTCTGGGGTCGGGTATGACTGGCTGATGACGACTAGCAATCCAGAAATAGTCGTTTCAGTCTCCTTTATCTTTATCGGTAATCTCGTTCGCTGTGAGGTTGCCTGCCGGGCTCTAGATCGAGCCCCAAAGCACAACGGGAAGAGCAGTTCCCTTAACCCGATCGGTGATACATACGTAGAAGGAGGCTATCTAAAAAGATAAGGGAGGCCGGAATGATCACTTCTGGCTTACCAGCGGTCGTTATCCAAAGCTACCCAAATGTCGGTTTGTCGCACCTATGCTTTGAACTCGCGTTCCCTTCTTCATCGGGCGTTATTCAGTCCAAGGCCCTACTACTTCAGCCATGGACCCGCTCTCTTGTCGGTGATGATGGGGAATGTTAACTATTTTGGAAGTTCTTAACAAATCGGGTCACAGGGCATGCCGGCCCCGCTCTGTCATAGGCGGTCACGTGGCGAGAAGTAATGACGCAAAAGAATAACAACAAAGACAGGCATTTCTCGGATTATTATTCAATCTGCTAGACAGCGAGGCCCTGAGAAATTTCGGTTCGATGAAGTGCCCATGACCCATCTGATATACCTTGTCTGTCATGCGCATGTTTTTGTTTCTGAACCCATATGATGTTGAGTGCTATGGTTTGACAAATGACTGTATAGTGAGTCTGAAATATTACTGCCTCAGTTTATCTGCATCGCTGTCGATGCCCATTCCCTTCAGATCTTGATCTGGTCCGACCTGCAAGTTGTTGTCAGCTCGTGATCTCTGCCACTCATTCAGGGGTTTTTGGTCCGTGAAGCCAGTTATTCATTGTGAGTTTGTGCAACTAGCGGACTTTAGCAACTGGATTAAAAATTTCCAGACTTTATTCTGATCATCGCATTGTGAACAAACATACCGCTTTACTCCGCTCTTTCCTTCGTTGGAGTGGTGAGCTTTTTCAAAATCATGAAGCTTTATAGCGGTTTTGAATGCACAAAAGTTCAACCATTCCGCCCAGTCTCGATTTCACAGCGGTAATTGTACAAGTTGTGGTTTTGTGACAGAGCTCCCAAATAAAACCACTAGTGTGCATGTTACTGTTTTATCCTCAGTGGTGTTTATATTATATCCAAAATCAGGCAAGACTGGCGTTCACTGAATAATTGTGGTTGTGGGACAGAGCTGAGCGTTCGCGTTTCCCTTCGGAGTCCGGGGTCAGAGCCTTTGCAGGCGGCCACACAGCGACCGCCAATTAGTAATCAATAAGTGTTGTCAGTAAAACGAATTAAGTCTGGAGTGTTCCCTTCTGGCAAGTCTATGTCAGCAGCTGGCAGCTAACTTTCGCACCCAAGTCGCTTGCTTATTGACCATTTCTCTCTCTAGATCCTGCCTTAACCAGAGAACACATAATCTACTTTAGTTTAGAATAATACCCTTGCATCTTGTTGGCAAATAAATCAGAAAATGTTTCAAGGAATACGTTCATTTTCACAGAGCAAATTCGGACTTGGGTAAATTGCTAAGCTCCTTAAACTGTAGTCTGATCCCAGCTACCAATTGTACTAGTGCGATTCTACTATAACAGTTGGTAGTTAAAAGCTTATACCTTTCCTGCGCTCCAGAAAATATCAGGAAAAACAATGCCTGTAGTAAGGAGGAAGAGTTGGCCTTACGGGAGCTCGCGTCAATGAGATATGCGACGGAGTTAAGTTTCATCAGCGTCGATAGATCGACCGGCACGCGAGAGGCGGTGGTGAAATGGTTGCTTAGTCCAATCTCATCAGCAAGCGACAGCAGCTAGTCATCAGAGCACGGTGGGAGTGGTAACAGACTGAGGTCCATACATAGTAGGCATAATCCCTACAATTCAGTTCACACTACATACATTACTGCTTTTCCACGGAATTGGTGACTAGTATGGGGGGTTCGACAGATTGAGAATATGTAGTTCCTGCCTCCAAAAAATGTATTTAGCTAGGATGGCTTCTTTATGACTGAATTCGGGTTTATTTAGTGATTTCTACTTTAAATAGACGTATTTTTGGCCACAGGCTATGTATGTAGGATAAAGGAATTTCCGCTGACGTTCGATCGTTAGGGCGTTCACTTGCGGAATGCCAAGCTCACTGTCAAGGAACCACCAACACCTGCAACTCTTTGTTTAGTTCGGCACCCCGAAGGAAACATGTCTCAAACAAGTGCCTATGTGCTTCCTGTCGCATTACCGCCTAGTGTCAGGTGCTTTCTGAGGTACGGCATCGTCAGAGCGCTAAACCCAAACCTCAAATTCCAATGGTTGATCCGACTAACATCTTTGCAGCTAAATTTTTCAAGGTTCTTAACGACGGTTATAATAGTATAGTTGATTGCTCATACTCTCTATGTATGGCTAAGGCGCATTTAATCGCTTTCATGAAGAGTTGTCACCGCACACAGGGAGACAAAAACCTTACTCTTTCGCTTCGGAATCGTCCCAAAGTTTCTTCACGTTGCCATGCTCCAAAGAAACCCCTGCAGTTCGGCCATGCCAGACAGGGGTAACCGGTCTTACATTACCTGCATCAATGTTATTCATTCGATCAATGTCGTCCTGAGTCAAGTATCTCATCGCAGAAAAGTTAGTAAACCAGTGGTACCTGCAGTGTATTTTGCCTGATGTGGGCGTAAATGCAAGCAATCCATTCGAATTTATTCCAGGTCGAAACGGAATTATACTACCTGTCCATCGAGCCGGCATTCTGATCCCTGTTCAAATGTCTCTCTTTAAAACTGGTAGCTAATTAATGTTGGGACACTATATGTCATCGACACAATTTTTAGACAATCAAAGCAAGACTTTCTTTAAGTTAGACGCCAAGAACAATGGTAAAAATGACCATGTATATGCCAATACGTAGTGAGAGGCCTTATGGGAGCGGTCACAACCCGCTGTCGCGCTTTTGAACCGCTGCAAGGTACCACCACGTCTGCCAAAACGTTCGTTAGTTCGGTCCTTTCTCACTCATAATAAACAGCCGTCCCGATCCCTCCCCCTATGTTTCAACTACTGAATTTTTCCCCGCAAACATTAGAACCAAACGCTATGATTACAGAAAATAGCTTTTTTTCTCTAGCGTCAACTCATAATGCCTATCGCAATAAGTTTACGACACTTAGTGCACTTTTGTCGCCCTCTGTTCAATCCTACTGATGCAGAAAACATAATTGTCGCCCTTTGGCAACATCTTCGCGCAGCCCCTCCTAGGTGTCCATATTCGCCTTATGCTTCTCCCCCAAGTGTGCTCGCGGCGATTACGAGATGTTGATCTAATTTGCATCGTGTGATGGCTGGCACGCTGACCGTTTTCCATAAACCAGCAGACGCAGGGAATTGCTTCCTCTGGAGGGCAGGAGGCGAACTAGACCCCACCCCCAGTGCTCGCCCCTTTCCACCACCACTGCTGCGGGCAGCCGACAAAACCCGCTGCCCACCCACTTTCGATTCGTTATTGCGGCCAAGCCACTATTGCCCCCACCTCCTCCCATCCACCCCCTCCGCTGAACCCTTCAGCTCTTACTCGAGGCAGCAGTCGCGGAGGTGGTGATGTGTTAAGAGTCATCTTCTCCAGCGCGTGCGACACGCACACACCCGAGCGCCCCAGTGTCAGTTAGTTAAACCAGGGGATTGACGCAGAGCCTAACCGGTTGCAATGGCGAATTTTTGTCGGTTGGCCCGGGCAGGGCCCTACGACACACCAGTCGGTCGCACGGAATAATTCACGTCTTACTCGTCCCCCCCTCCCCCTCACGACACGCAATCGTAAGAGTGCGCTTGGGGTGGGGGTTGGGGATGGGTGGCTGGCTGGCCGGCTGACTGGCTGGTTGGCTGGCATTCAAAGTTGTGAGGGTGTTAAGCGCCGAACAAGGTGGAGTCGGACTCGCGTGGTCGCGCGCGCACGTCTGGGCAATCTGCGCGAACGAGGAAAGATACTGGGGTGAGCGGCACGCGGTAGTACCATTCCCCCACCAGCCTCATAATTACGCGTGCGTACCAGGCGACACGACTGGCACGAGGCGGCCACTGGTTAATCCTTACTCGAACATAAAAATTTGGCTGCAAGCCGCTGTCTAATCCGCTGAAGACAGAAAATTAAAGTGGCCAGATGATAACACACGCACATGAACGGCAGATGGACAAGTGTGAAGGCTGTGGATCACCCAGCGGTCTGAAACGTCAGCAAAACCGACCACTGGGTGACCATCGTGGAAGGTAACAGGCCAGTCACAATGCCATTTGTCTTAAAACTGTCTGGGTGTTCGGAGGGTTAAGAGCAGTTGTCCCTTCCAGCATGTTAGTTCGAAGCCTGAATGGGATAGCTGGCGATCCATATTTCATTCTCCGCCTCTACCAAAGCAGTACTACTAGCCAGACGATGCCGAATAATGTTTTCGCTGCCAGACCGCAATACCAGAGAAAAACTTCCGCCGGAAGACCAGGAAAGTTTATCAGTCCTTTAGCATTCCTGGCTGCTTGGTCTAACGATGTAGTTGGCTAGGCAGTATGCTGGCTTATTTCTATGCCTAAATTGACAAAACGAGAGTACAGATAATTCAGGTTTATCGAGCGACAGCATATTGGCCCGATTATGTGATTGTCTTAATCATCTCAAATATACAGAAAAACAGGACACATATTAGTCTTCTTATGTTCAACCAGTAGCACAAAAGCCGTGAAGACGTAAAACCGGCCATTTATCGAATAGAAAGAAGCTCTCCATATCTAGAGGAACAACGATACTAATGCAGCGCAATTTTCCTATCATTTAAAGATAAATGTATGTTTGGTATGATTCTCAAAACGATCGTTGAGCGTACTTTGGCGTGTTCTCTTTATAGATAATGATTAAACAAAACTCGGGCGTGTACTAGTTCATGTGGATACCTGTGCCGTTGCCCTCTTGCATAACCTGTCGTCGTAATGTGGTGTCATACCTCCTGCCATTACAACTCGCCATCTAGTTTGAAAGTCTGCCAGCTGACATGATCACTCGGTCTTCATGGTCAGTTCTGTGTGTTAATGCGTACGGTGGATCGCAAGTGCGACTCAATGGCTCCCTCTTAATGTGGCCCCTATGACACTCTCATGACCGCGAGATTCGATCCGCCCTTTCTGTGAGAACCTGGTACACCGTGCGCTGACCGAACCGTGAGCGGCGCGCTTAAACGGGTTGTTTGATTTTGCCAGCTACCGCACCCAAGGCTGCCTCCGGTTGTCTTGACATTGTCTTGTCATCGCAGCCTGGTGGATGAGAAGGTTGCGAGCTGACGGGATAACTCGGGTCTCACAGACAGTCCAGTGTGTATTTGTACAGAGTGGCCGACTTCGGACTGAAATTCAGTCTGCCATGGCTCCTTCTTAATGTGGGCCTCTATGGCACTCCTGCCTAGTGGGATCCAAGTCGTCCCCTCCTCTCTTGTTGTGTGTAAAATCCTGGCCAATGTAATTCTTGGAACAGGGAGCGTGGTGTTACGCCTAGGTGCGGATTTTCGCCCCGCCAGCCACCTGCGTCCTCAGTCACCTCCAGTCTGTTTGATTCTGTCTTGACGCCAGATCCAGGACGGAGGAGAGGGTGCAGTAGATACCTCGCAAGTCAACTATCATTATAAAATAATCCACGCACGAGTCTTCGTTCCTGCTCACATCTTGCTGTGGAGCACACGGTGGACATTGTTGGCAACGACGGTCGAACTGTCGGTGGGTGGGGACCTAGAGAGTGCAGCGGATTCTGCGCATACCTGCTATTATCAAAAACTAATTTACGCGCAGTTTGGCGGTGCTACGTCCACTCCATGAGACACACAATGGACGTCAGCCCTTGTGACGGTCAAACATACACATAAAATAATGTCGCTGTGTGGCAAATTGTTTGCTTCTTTTCGGACACATCACCCTCCACTTTCTGTCTTCTTATGCTTCTGAGAAGTTGCTTCAATTTTCCAAATGATTTCTTCCTTATGATCGCCAAGTTCATCCTAATACATAAAGTAAAGTCGGAATTTAGACTTTTTATCGGATCCGGTTGGAAAATTTTGCCAATAAGCGCTAACTCTTTCCTTAGCATCTTGGTTGTTGCAATAGATAGGTCTGACCATTGCACCACAATGGCCGACGTTTACCTAAAGTCGGTTCCGTTCGACTGATGGGACTTCCGGTGAACAGATCGCTCGTTCTGCATTCATAATGAAGGCTTACCTCTCAGTCCTGCTCAAAAAAACGGAACGAGGGTTTTCGTAAAATTAACACGTCATTTTTATAAATTGCCGATACTTACGAATTGCGGTGACATTCACTAGCGTTTCGCTATACATGAGTCTGTGCATCTTTTTAACTACTTTTATGGGTTATGTGGTTGTTTCAAACTTTATACTGAGCGAGTTATTTTCCATCAACTGAGGTCATCAAAAGATGCAGACCGTCACCCACATTAAGTGTACGCTTTAACCACCGCGTAAGTTTCTTTTAACTACCTGCAAACGCATTTTAAACACGTATATTAAAGACTAGGCCCGTCATAAAATTAGGCCGATTCGTAACAAAGACTCTATATAAGGTTAACTGGGTTCTATTCCAAATAATTCCTGGAAGGGCAACACAACACCCTTCTGTCTCCTTTTATGCCTGACAATTTTTCTCTGTATTTACGTCAGTATCGCTTATATCAGAGAAGTTGACGCCCATGTAGGCTCCCACTCTTTCAAGTGGCCATGCCTGACCTGGTAGATCCAAACCAAACTGATCAACGTTTGCCCATGGAGAGGTAGGTAAACCAGACGAGAGCAAGAGCACGACGCCGTTTCGCAATTATGATTGTTTTTCAGTTCTTACCCCCCTGCCCCATCCGAGTTTATATCAACCGATCTCTAATGCATGCACTGCTCATCATACTCTTTCAGAAGCATATCTGTGTGCGGCCAATGGATAAGTTTTGGCCAACTCTTAAGTCAGATACCTTCGTACGTGCGTTGTCGTGACTACTCCAGGAATATGTGTTTAAATATCTTGACGTGTAATCTCGGTTATTTTTTACAAGTTCTCATCATAAATCAGACAAAAATATCAGACACGAATTGCTTACTGTTAAGCATCCTTCCAGTAAACAATCAGAGACTTATTTTTTCAGCCTTTTCTCAGGAACACGGGGCTAGATCTGGTTTGCCACATGTGCCAGTTTGCCATGTATGAATGTACACAAAATGTTTGCGCATAAAGCACATCGTATAATTGAATACATTTGAGTCGATTTCTACGTTTTTCAGGTCAGAGAAGTTTCTTTATATTAGTTAAGGACAATGACACGAACTTCGAGAGTCGTAAGGGTGAGATTATTCGTACAACAGAAGATTTATCCACCACTGACCGACCATTGTCGGTGACGGAACCAGTTACTGTTCTTTATACGGTTTCGGTTAGCCTGCCAAGCACTGTCTGAAACCGCTGTTTTCATTACCGTATAGAGTACGTTGGAGAGACTTTAAGATGTAGCACGTAGTCCAAAGTATCGAACTTTGAATCCCAGATAGTATGTGGCATGTTCGGAGGGATTAAGGAGCAAGGGTAGATCAACCCAAGAAAGGTTTGGATATTTGTCGCTGTTTTGAATGTCTGTACAACGTGTAGAATGAAACCGATAATACCAGCCTGGAGGATCCGCCGCGATATGTCGGTGGACGTTAATAGGAAGTGTTTTCCTGCATTTACGAATTTTTTCCCGTGTTGACGCTATAAGAAAAGTGATTTGACAATTTCATCCGTTATTTAATGCCGCTCCAGACAACTCCAAGAAGTCTGGTTCATTGATGATTCTCTAAACACGTCCTCTACCGCCACACCCTCATGCTTATAGTCGAGTTTAACCCACCCAGGAAACTCGATCCCTTAGCGACTCCGTCTTACGTACCACCGCCTACTCCTCTCTAGCCTCGTTTTCGGAAGTTGAAATAGAATGACGTCATCGTCCATGCTGTATACTTCGAACTGGTTCATTTAGCTGCCTCATACTAGACTTTTAGCTGTGAAATATTACAGAGGTCCTTTGGCATGTTAGCTGTGCGATCGGCATGGATGGCGCACAACTTGTTTTCCTCGAAGACGTCGGCCGAGCAGGATTTACCGGCCTCCTACAGAGCTGAGGCAGCCGAACCCCTGGAAGCGAAGATCAGCTCTGAAGCTCTCAGCGATTGCACTCACCGGGCTCTTGATGGACGTCGATGGTCTTCTGATAGAAATGGATCTCACACAGGGGCAACGGTATCGGGTCGGTAAATATAGGACTTCTTCACACCGTCGGTGGCGGGACACTCTTACGAACGTCGTTGGTAGCCAACTACATCTTGGTGGGAAGAAATTAGGTTGAAACGTGCCCACACACGTCCAGTCAAACGGACGTCATAAATTAGCAGTTAAGCACAAACATCACAGAGGAGATGCTTGAGTGCCCACAGCGTATGTGTCGTTACATACAGAAGAAGTTGGTCGTAAGTCCTAATCAGAGGTGTTTATCTCCCCTGTGAGGATAAGGCCAATTTTTGACAAACAGCCTCTGTTGAAAATTTAAAAATAAAACATCAAAACTGCATGGGAGAGATGAGAACGGACCGTAAGATGTCAAAATCTGCTATGCCCTGGTCGTAATAGAGATAGAACACCATGCTTAAAGCAAGAGACTGCACTAGGAATCCCGACGGACAAATTCAGCAAGAACTTAAGAATGTAATCATTTTTGTCCGAGGTCAGGAACTTTGGAGCAGACTGCATCATACAGTGTTCAATTGCTATATTGATGTACGTAGACCAACGATGAGCGTCCGAACTCGAAAAGGAATACAAGTGCCTGTCAAAAAAAGTACGCTAAAAGTTCACCTACTTCTGGAAAGTGTGCAAAGGAAGGAGGAAACTACTTGATGACTTAAAATATTTCAGTATCGGTGCAACACAGGGTGAGGGGTTTAATGCATGGTCACGAAATTCATCTTGACATCCGCGCAAATTTAATTTTACTGAACGGTTAGTTGAAGAATTTCGTACGGTAAAAACTCCGACGGAGCTCTGATACGATCCTAGTCGAACATGTATTTGCATTGTTAAAAAAACAACTCAAAATCCAGAAGTTAAGTGCCGGGGTAGGAGCGAAGGCAAAGATGCAGTTGGTGTCGTTGAGCATAAACCCCCTTCGGAACTTTTGGGCTTTTTGCCTACAATGCTGACAATTACTAGAAGGATTAAAGGTCCACAATAAAAAAATTTCGGCCACAAAGAAAACAGAAGGAAGGGGGTTTGTGCATAAGAAACGTTGACGAGAACAGAAGTCATTTTGCACAGCCTTTCGGCTTGTACAAATCTTATCAAGATAGGCCTACAGGATGCTTTGTCAATTTATATAGACAATGAACAAGCTAGACGGGTAGAAAAGAAGGAAGACCGAGAAGGACATTCTAGGTCTTCTCGGGGCCCAGATCATCATATCTCGCTTCCGGTCTCCGGGCACTTTTTACAGACCAATTTTCTAAAGTGAGTACTTGTTAAGAGGAGTTCTGTTTGTTGAGTTTCGTATTCCAATTTGGAATTAGTTGACACGGAATAGCCAAATCCACGGCTTTTTATCTCTCTAGAGTAAGCCGTTTTTGCCAGGGCTCTAACGATTCGTCTGAGAGAACGGGATAATTAAGTCCACTCCGATGGGTAGAGAGAAAATTGCGCAGTTGGGTACAGTTACTTGTAGAAATTATTTAAGGAACAGGCAGCTTTCAGCGTCTTCCTTGTCCGACCTACTGATGTTATCTGTACGCCATTTACATGACCGCATCTTGTGTGCGTATTCTGAGATGATGCTAACGTGACAGGCGGAGGTGACCTCGGCCACGTGGGTCAAGTCGCCATCGAAACTATGCCCGCACCACAAGATTTCCCCTGCGCGGACGATACAATCGTTAGTGGTTGATTTTGCCCCCGAGGGTCGGTCGTACATCAACTAGATGGACAAGAAAGAGGGGGGGTCACACAGCGGCAAAACTTCGACCTATTCTGATCCGTGTTAACTGAGAGCAGGCTGAAGCAGAGGTGAGGAGGTTAGGAGCATGTTGAACAGGAAATGAACAGCGGTGCACGGGAAAAAAATGCTAAAACAGGAGGCCTGAACACGGACAGGCGCTGGAGGTTAGGATAACGCTCGAAACTTCCAACGCGGAATTTTGAGTGTCACTCATGCCCTTGAAAAGAACCGCTTCGAAAGAAAAGTAGTTTGACAAACCGGAGATTGGGCCTAGGATGGCAGAAAATCTAGTCCCAAAGGTCAGTGCTTACTAAGAAATACAACAGGATTTGATAATTCATCGGCTACGTGGTAGCCTCAGGGGTAACGTCGGTGCAAGGAAATTGCCTTTAACTGCATTGCTGACGGGGCGGGTAACAAAGGACAACTTAATGATGAAAAATCAAGAAATTATGAAGGTTAAGGGATAACCCGTTTTAAATACCTCGACTGGATTGGTACTAAAATCGCTTGTAGGGAAGTTTGCTCTCTGGGAGAGCAGTTATAATTATTTGGCTTCTGGGTGTTTCGTCAGATCAACCATACAAGGCGGTAGATAGTACGTGAGAAAATAAGATACTTCGAGAATGCGACTGTTGTACGACAGGGTGTGTGATCGCAACCAGTTCCGTTGCCCTCAGAGATCGATTAATCGGCATCGCGGATGCCGGTAATTTGAGTACTTACCGTTGAATGAAGTTACGGATACCGTATACACGAGCGTGCGAACATCACTCAAATGCGACAGCGGTAAAAGAGACTGAAGTGCCCATTTCTGTCTTATTGTCGATCACCAGCCAGCCATGCTGGTTGCTATGCGACTGCCCACAAGTGCCCCCAGGTTTATTCTTAGTATACGGGGCGGCGGGAATGCACTGTACGAGGGTCGGTATAAATATCTGCCAAAATAAGGAAGTTTTGAAGGACTTGCCTAAGAAGTATGCTCTCGGGCGTTCTTTTTTATGCTGATGGCGGTTTGGGCCATATGCGTAGACTCACCCGAA
Organism: Spirometra erinaceieuropaei; assembly: GCA_902702965.1. Lineage (NCBI taxonomy): Eukaryota > Metazoa > Platyhelminthes > Cestoda > Diphyllobothriidea > Diphyllobothriidae > Spirometra > Spirometra erinaceieuropaei. The sequence goes on along the minus strand of CACRXP010000945.1, from coordinate 67,746 downwards.
TATTAGACCTAATTACCGAAAAAATAGACTTCCACAATGTAGGCCGGATTAATATGCTTCCGATCAAATGTTGAAGCTTCCCTAGTAAGGCACTTTTTTGAAAGTGCTTTATTCGGGTATTTTGTTAAAGAATGTCAATGTACTTCATCTTTTTCTAACGCAAAGTTTAGTGGAAATCTCGAACGCTTGTCCCCTGAAAGATGCTCATAGCTCATCCATTGCAGACGGGAAAACACACATTACTCCATATTTTGGAGCCCATTTCCTTATCTTTGGTAACCTTTAAGTTTCGCTCTAAGATAATATATGCTCCACAAAGTAGCCATACGAATACTAAAATATTGTTCGAGCTACTAATGCTTCGTCCGTTTGATTTCTAACTTACGTATTAGTTGAAACTCGAGAGTAAAAAAGTATCTTTAAATTTGCTCAAAGGTTAACATGGCCGCACAATGGCAGGCCTTTTGCCTACCTGTAGGTTTTACCATTGTCTTTTAGAGCATAAAAGCACACATCTTCGATTTTTCAAAAACAAAAATTTCCGTTTTTTTAAAATATTTTATTCACATCCTATTTCACGTGATTTTCGCGGAACAGAAAGTCAATTTTTAAGTGGGTGAAAGTAATTTTTGCGACCAATTCCGTTTAGAGTAATGCCTTATACTAAAAAAAACTTTCACTTATGCACAGATGTTAACTAGGCCACTTATTAACACAAAAATAACCTGAACATAGGCAACGATGATTTCCGCACAAATTTTTAATTTTTTCTTTGATGAAATTACTTATAAATATATCCCGAACGAGAAGAGGAGTTCTACGAATGAGTTAGGTCAATACATAAGGCGCAAAACGCGTGAGGCGCCCCAAAATAAACATATAAATTTCCATAATTCCGTTTTAGCAGCTAGGTCGCCTACTGTATATGCTTCGAGTTACGGGACCTGCTTGTCCTGCTGTCTTGGGGTTCAGCCTAGACTCCTCGCGTGTACGTTGAATTAACAGCACCCTAAATTTCTAGGGAAAGATGCTGGAGTAAGTTTCCGAGGCACGACTATTTAAGATCAGCCCCAATATTTTAGTTAGCATTTCAGTCGAGGGTAGTCGAGTTCAGTGAAACAACCTCGTAACGTCCGTTCTCTAAAAGAGTTGTACTACTGGTAGCATAACTATATATGTTCGTGGTTCTACCACTCCTCCAACAATTGACAGTGTGACCGTGGTGGCCGACGATGTCCACCTTATGCTCCACAGTTGCGGGAGAGCAGATACTGCGACTCACGCATGACTTATTTTATACTGATAGCAAGCTTGCGCTGAGTCTGCCGCACTCTGTCATCCCTCACCCAGCTGGGGCCGGTGTCGAGACAGAGTCAAGCAGACCAGGACGACAGAGGGCTCAGGTGCCCAGCGCAGCATAAGCCTGTGTCTAGGCGTGTCACTGCACCCCCAAATATATGGCATTTGTTATGAGTGCGCATTTTCCATAATATGTGCCGGACCCCGGCCTAACCCGCGTGTCGGTCCAACGCATCTGCCGTATGGCACGTTGCAGGAGGCACAGTCCATTTAAACATAGTCGCAAACCCATGCACGTGTGCCGCCAATATTTTGCCACCGTATAAGCCCGTCGCGAATACTTCGGCTCTCCAATAGGTCCCTCCAACGTTTATTGGGGTTTCCGGAGTATGGTCCTCAAACGCTAATGGTAATCTAGCGTCTTCCGCTATTTGCCAGTAGAATGGCCAGAATACTAAGTATTCGTGAAGTTAACTCTCAATTTTAACAGATTTGCTGGCCTAATTACCTTATTTTCAAATAAGCGTTTACCAAATCCTGTACTTTTTCGCAATAACTTCTTTAGCTTATAAATGAAAAAGCCATCGGATTTAAAGCTGCCTGTGAGCTTTTAACACAGACTTGTCAAATATTTCCATCCTAACATTTATCTCTTCCAACTTTTAAACATTTAAGAGGTCAGTATTCTGGCGTCGTTAATCACGCAGGACCTTCTCTAAATAATAATAATTTTTTTTATTAAAGACCCCTCGGAATCCCATCAAAGGACCCGCATTGAATGGAGGAAGTTTCACAGGTGTGGCCTAAATCGCAAGAGACCTGTAATATTCTCCGCATCTCTCTACTCTGACTGTAAATGCACAAGTTTCGTAATATTTGAATCCTTTTTTCAAAAGACAACAGCATATTTTCAAATTCTGGAAACTGCCTACCTCTTTTTATAATGTGTATTTTAGGATCGGTTGATAGACGTTTATGCCCTGCTTATTCCTTCGTCTGCTTAAGGACAACCAAATTCACATTAATGTTGTATGGCAGTTTATTTCAGACTGCGAAATCACAGGCCGACTTTCGTGAATCCACTCAGCCCTCGGTGGCCTACTACTTGGCCCACTTCAATAAGTGTCAAATCAGGATCAGGCGATGAGACTTGCAAGAGCACAGGTGCCGATTTGGTCGTCCTGATGGGAGAGAAGCATGTTCTCATAGCAAGCGTGCTATGGCTTCTTTGACTCCGTCCTGGACATCATCTGGGCCCTTGGGGTGGAAGGGCCGCAGCTAATGAGGCTGCTCACTGAGTGCGTGTAAGCGACAGTAGTGCTGCGATTCGACGTTAACTTTCCACTGGGCAGCAACGTGTTGGATGGTCCGTTAGTCATTCGGCACCTCTCTGTGAGATAGCACTGCTGACTATTGTCTTCCGTTTTGGATGGGCATGGTCTGTAAAAATTCGTTAAGTCACGATCTAAGGTCAGAGATCGCAGGTAGGTTGAAAAGTCTGAAAAGGTCGACGGTAAGTTGTGGTCAATAATCCTTTGAATATGTTCTCTCAGCAGCTCCCTCTGGTCGCTTCTCTCAGGACTACTATTGAAGAGGATGGGTCGACTTGTTGAGATGTTTCCTCTAATTGGCGATGATGACTTGGTCAAATTTTCGGAACTTCGATTTGGTCTAAAGAGGAAGGGTCTACGTTGTCCAGCTAGGCTACACCCCATTCTAGAAGTAATTGAAGGCGACGGATTTAGATAAGATCGCATGTAACCCAGTTGTTCTGAGTCACAATTCGGATTCTGTGCGAGAGAAGTCATAATTGGACCCGTCTCAGCAAAGATCGGAAGAGGCGATGGTCCTACTTCCACAACGGATAAAGGCCGCGACGATGCAACTCTTGGATCGGATAGGCTCACAGGAGGGATCATGCCTTTGGTGAATGGTTGGTTCGAATGCAAATTAGGGAATTCATTCCGAAGTACCTCCTCCATGAAAGCGTCAATTGACATCCTCCGCATTTTCGTGGGCAAGAGAAGTTCCTCGTACACCTCCTTACCGACTCGTTGAAGTCCGTGGAGTCGGAGAAGGATGTGACCGAAACGAAGAGGACTTTGATGAGGAAACTGGTAGCGTAAATACTCCTCGAAGGCGCCCTGGATTTTCGTTTGAGTGCAGTCTATGTTGAACGTGTCGATGAGACCCGGTGCATCTGATCGAAGGAACAATATATATATATGCACCTTTGAAAGCTAATAATGTCCGATAATCTCAAAATAAACTGACACATGTTGTTAATCAATGTCATATTCGAGGTAAAATTGCAACCACGGTTAAATCATTTGAAGGTAGATAAGGCAGGTGTAAGTGAAGGTCAATCGGTCCATCACTGAGATGGCCGTGCAGTCCGTAATTTTTGTTGCTCGGTCGGTCGTATGCTTGACAGAAACCATTGGAGACCCTTTTATGACCCCATACAAGGGAAACCAATGAGATCTTGCGCCGAGAAATTTCTACCCAGACTAAAATACAGCAATTAGCATTTCTGTAAGACTGATCATAGAAAATTTGGCTTCCTACGTCTGTTTTTGAAGGAACGTACATTGCTTTGAATAGAGCACTGTAACCGGGTTTTCTGCTGGGAATATGAGTACTCTAGAATATATTTCTTGTCCTCACGATTTAGTAAATAAGCCCTGCCCGTGTCTATTCTTTTTGACGCGGTTTTTTTTATCACATCTGGGACCACCAGAGCAAGTTTCTACCATAGAGTTCAGCATTTGGCAACGGTATGGAGAAGGACCCCACTTAACTGTCTGTAGGTTGTGGATCGTGTCATATGTAGTTTTATCTTGGCATACATTTGCAGGCTGTTCCGGAAATTACACTGCCAACAACGATTACTTCCCACGACCTCACACCCTCACTCAAAATCCGCTATATTTGAAATTTACTTTTGTTTACTATTTAATTACTGCTCTCATTTCCGCTGTCGCACAATAGCGTAGGATAAAACTTTCAGCACAAATTCAGGCAATTTCTGTGTTTTCTTTCATTTTGTCAGCTTACTGTCTAGCGTTCTGCCCCACTCATAAAGCTCCCTTTACCATAAATCACGTATGGCACGATCTACGGTCTACTGACAGTTAAGTAGGGTCCTTCTCTATACCGTTGCCCAGCATTTAACAGTGAATCAAAACACCCGGTCAAGGCCACAGGCCCGAGAGGATGTAATATTCGTAGTTACATCAAAAGACTATCCGCGAAATGCGTCACGGTCTATCCTCGCAAACTGAACGTCTCAGAAGTATAGGCAGTCGGATATCAGTCCGAAGGTGTCAATTACTCCGAAAAAATATGTATCGGTGATTGGCGTTAGTGTTAAATTTTTAAAAAAATGGGTTACTGCGAAAATGTTGCTATAGAAATGCTAGCTTTCAGCTAGCCATAAAACGGGTCTAACTAGACGTAAAACGTTAATGAGAATCCTGCTACCTTATAGAGTTCACAATGTCTAATAACCAAACCATCTCATTGTAGCATAATGTTAAGAAACTTTTTTCACGAAGTGAATTTCAGTCATCCACTCCCAGAGTTTGCAACGGATAATCATTCACTGTATCGAAGGTACGCTCAATAGATATACAAATCAACTGATTTTGTGTTATCAGTATGGATTTAAATTTTCCACCGTCTGCTATATCAAATATTCTAACTATTGAAATTAGAACAGGCTTTGAAGTACGCTCCGTTTAGGTTGTATTTTTGGATTTCCCAAGAAGTCTGAATTAAACCTAGGCTGTATGACCAAGGACATTTCTCGTGGGCTATTTGACGAGTTCAAAAGTCGCCCCGCGATTTATGTGAACACAGCATCGCGCAGATAAATTATTCTGACTTTCGATGCTTATGGTCGAATACATGAAGAACATCTGAACTGCATCTTCCAGTTTATCCTCGACGATTACAACCGATGGTTCATCCTTGTCACAATGAACATTATCATTCCATTAGGAAAGTGACAGTAACCACGGCTACTAATCCTGGACACCTCTCCTGAAAACGTTTCCGATAGATTTCTATGAACGTTGCGGCGAAGATGCTACATGTCAACTTGCATTTCCAACCTTGAAGCACCGAAACTTCTCGAGACAGCCTGGATTCACACAGAAATACATTCAGCTCCTGTAGTTGCATGCTTTTCTGATATTTGTTTACTAACTTATAAAATAAACTCTGTGAAGCTTCCAATTTTAGCTAAAATAACTGAATGTGTCGAAATCGGACTTGTTGGATTAAAAAATATTGCGTGTAAAGATTGGACATGTACAATATTTGTTGCAGCGTAGAATATCATATTGACACTTGTCAAACTTGCAGTAGGACACACTTTTAACCATGCTGCCGACGGTATGGCTTAAATGCACTCTGAGTGGTTTCTGCCATGCCCTCCAATTAGGAAGGTTCAACTGTCGTCGATGGGGTCAGGCAAACTCAAGCGCCGACCCTCGTACAAGCATTGACCCGGTTGTTCTTTTGTGGTTTTTGCGAGCACTTTTATGGCTGGACACATAGGAGCAAATCTTTTTCTCCCATAATAGAAAGGAATTAAATACTTTTTTCAAATTGACCCTTTACACTGATAGGACGTGAGTTCAAACCCCTTTTAAGGTCGAAATGCATGCTCGATGGCCGTAACGATATCCAATCGCAAATAAGTATTTTTCTCCTATAAGCGAGTCTGAAGTGATGTTTGCTTGATAAGATGGAGGTTTGTCAACTGCGTCTAAAATCGTAGTTGATTGCGCTTAAAATCAGCATTGAAGACATAAGCGAAGCATTATTCTCTGACCGCTACCCATCAATCATCCGATCCATGACGCAAGCGTGTCGCCAAGACTTTCCCGCACTTTTTACGGGGAAGGTGGCAAGGTTTTTCATAATTGAGTATAGCGTCTTGGTGTCGCACACTTACTCGTCGTTGCTAATAGCAGACAGAACTGCAAAAAGATGACAATAACAACGAAAAGGAGCTTGATTAGAGCCATATTTAACAGACTCCAGGTTGCATTTATATATATATATATGTTTTCATTTAAGCATGGACCACCCAGGGTTACTGTGTGTAAGCAAGTATGTAGTCTGCTGCGTCTCTCAATAGTTCTCTCGTTTATCATGAACACTTATCCCTCAAAAGATCGGGATTCACAAGGAAATAAGACATCGCATTAACAACTTTTCCGTCAGACATCTACGTGTTCAGCTGGCGTCTTAGGGCCCATACTTTGGCTTTTACATCCCTGCGTATTTTAAGACCTGCCGTCGAGTCTGGAATAATACTAGCATAAGATCTAGGTCCGGCAATGAACTGCCTGGCCGGCGCATTCCTTTTCAT